>VDFB02000827.1:64048-78903 GCA_007258455.2 Sequoia sempervirens | reverse complement strand
TTGAAGCTAGTCTAAGCAAGGGGGTCAACATAGGAGAACATGACCTTTGCAATTTGATGATCTTCCCTCAAAGTGTTATTTAATACTTATAGTCCTTACAAATCAATAGATATTAAAGTTTTTTATGAAATTGATTTTAGTATGTGGTCAACCTTAGACACTAAAAATTGTCCTAGGCTTGTGATTTCTAAATTCTCTATCATTTCCCCTATTAATTAAATAATTTTAATTATTTAATTAATTCATTTTCTATCTTTATTCCTCCCTGATTAATTAATTAAATTTTATTTATTTAATTATGTCACTAATTAAGTCCTCTTCTTTCTAAAATTAAATAAAATTCTTATTTTATTTTAATTTTTATCCTACTCACTATAATTAAATAATTATTTTAATTATTTAATTATTCTTTATCCTTTTCTCTCATAAATTAAATAAATTTTATTTATTTAATTTAGTCCTCTCTTGAATTTTGAATTAAATCATTATTTAATTCAAAATGATTCATTTTGTCACATTCCTTTATAATTAAATAATTATTTTAATTATTTAATTATTCATTGGCCTAAATTAAATAATTTTTATTATTTAATTTCTCCTATCACACCTCTTTATTCATGTCAATCTTATCTTCCACATCAAATCTTATCTCTTGACATCTCATTTTAATTTCAGCCCTTGAGTTAGTTATTTTTCTCTGGAGTTCAATCTCAACCCTTCATTTCTTGTCAGTGCCCTAATTTTGACCTAACCCTAGTCCATACTACAACTTTCAATTTTGGCCATTGATTTAGACATCTTATTGACATTTAATCTCAACTGTCAATCCAAATCAGATATTTCCTATAAATAAACTCTCTCATAAGCCATTAGGGGGTTGATTCTTCAAGTATCTTTATGCTATCAAAATCATTCTTGAGTCTTTCATCCATTTCTATTTATTTTCATTCATCTATCATCCCCATGTCAATGTTATGCTATTGAATTGAGCAACCAACATTCATCCAACAATCAACCTTCAAAATCTGGCATTCTCATGCAGGTGGAGAAGAGCCATGGAGGTCAATCAAGTCTAGTTTGAAATTGGTTTGCATTTCTTTTATTTATTTGCATTTTCATTCTAGTTTGTGCTTCATGGTGCTTGATAGGGTTTAGTTAATTTGTTGTTTTCAATACATTAAATCTGAATTTTTCCCTATTTACATTAATTGAACCCGACATATTTTAATACATTTTGATAAATCTTGGAGTTGGATTCTTTTTGTTCTTGAGTTTGACATCATTGTGGATAAAGCCTTAGTTTCTAAAGATTAGGCAATAACTTTCAAAGCGGGTATGTATTTTTTTCACAAAAAACATTTTTTACTTGAGTTGGAGACAGAACGAGCTTCATTCAAAATAAAATAAATTTGGAGAGAAAATTATCAAAATTTTGGATATGTTTACATTTATAAATCTCTCTAGAATTGTAATGGGTTCTATTCTTTATCTTTCAAATTTGGATGCACAATTATTAGTCAAACAATAGATCTTTTAAAATTAGGGTTTCACAAATATTTGCTTATATCTCACAAACGGTTGCAGATCTGCTCACATTTTTTGTTTGCAAATTTGGAATGACAGTATAGGACATCAGTCAAAAAATCATAATTTTTTGAGCTGTTTTGTATTTTTTATAATTTTTTAATGATTTTTCATAAAAAAATAATTTTAGGTGCAAAACAGCAATTTTTTCTGATTTATTTACATTTTTGGAAACCTTTTGAGATTTTAGACATGCTTTATTCTTTGTATTTTTCATTTTACTATCAAAAACATTTCCAAAAATCTGATTTACCTTGACTAGCTAACCCTCTAATAGTAGTGATCAACTATCTTGTTAGGGTTTTGGCTTTGTTGTTGGTTTTGTGCATGTACAGAAAATAAACACTTCAAAGGACACATTGGATCAAGTGGAAAAATATTTGGAGCTAAATAAATTCTAGGTGCACACATTCCATCTTTCATCTCTTAATCATTCTTGTCAAAACACTTCAATTTGGGCTTAAAAAGAACATCTTGTTTGTCACACATTTGGATTTTGGGGTCTAAAATAAATCTTGTTTGATTGTCACATCATTGAAATTAGGCTTAAAAAGAACCGTTTTCTTTAATCACACATCTTGACTTGGGGTTAAAAAGAACAAGTGTTTAAACTATTTTACAAACATTTCAATTTTCTAAAGGGATATTAATCACTGCGAGTGTGAATCAAGTGTGTGTGTCCTCCATAACACCTCACTTGGTTTGCTTTTGTCATACCATTCTTAGGAGGCCTTCTTGGAGCACACACTCCTCCAAGGGATGACCTCAATTGAGTGTGAATCCAAAGACACGCTCCTTTGGGAGTTGAAATCTTGTCACTCTAGGCTAAGCCCCAAAGAACTTTATACCTTTGGGAAGTGACGGTGAAGGGTGGGTTACCCCTTTCTCCCAGCTTATTGGCAAGATTTTGCTTCCAAATTATACCTAGTCAACCTTGTGAAAACTCACTTGAGACCTAATTGGCCATACCCCACTTGACTAGTCATAAGGCTTGTTGTTGTGTATTCAAGTGTTTGCCTAATCATAACATTTAATCTTGAAAGACAAAATTATCATTGTGCTTGGTGTGTGTGTTCATGCATTTACATGTGATATCTTGTGTTTGATATTGCCCAAGTCAAACTTCCAATAAACACTTGCCACATCATCCAAATCATACAATCTCGTCATTCCACATCATCATCTCTTTAATCCAATCAACATCATTTTACACCATGAAAACATTGGAAGACATAGCACAAGAGTTTGTTCACATGCTTCATGTAGCTCAAACAAGTCAAGCACCTTTAAACTAACAAATCATTCAAAGCGCCCATAACATTATCCAACAACTTCAAACAAACCAATCACCTCAAATGCAACAATTCATAGCACAAATCCAATACCTCGTGGCCAATTGTCAAGTCCAACAAGCAGATTATCAAGTCCAATCACCACATCAACAAATTTCACATCAATCCTATGTGTCACCTATATCATCATATCAGCCTCATCCATCCACATATCAAGTTTCCCCTTCATCAACCTATCACAACTCTTCTAATGTCAACCCTTGTCCACATCAATCAACCTTTCAACAGTCGTTATCCTATTCAACCCCTTCATCATCATCACAACAACAAATCATAACACAACAAGTCGAAACACCATTCCAACCTCAAGACATTCCACCACAATCCTATGTGTCACCTTCATCATCATGCCAACAAAACCCATTTACCTTCCATGTCAATTCCACATCAACATATCCACCCATATCACAACAAGAATATAGGATCCCAAGTCTACCTTGGCAACAACTTAAAGATCCTTTAAGTCTTAATGCCACCTTTGACAAGGGGAACACCAATCTAGTCCATACAACCTTACCACCATCCAATCAAATGCCTATCCCTAATCCACCATGTCCTAGTCCTAATCCATTGGCATCTCCACCTTCTGACCCATCAAACTCTTCATTACCCCCATCATCATCTAATCCTCCATCAACTCAATTCCTTACATTTAGATATTTAAAACATAAATTGATGGCATTACATAAATCCACCAATCCACCTACAAAGGATGTGATCCAAGGGCTACAAGAAAGGAATCAATTGCCGCCATGTCATTCAACACATATACTTGAACATACAAAAGAGTCCTCAAACATCATGCCAAGTCCTTCAAGCCAACCATGTCATCCTCAACCACTTGAGCCAATTCAAGAGTCTTTTGACGTAAGTCCAAGTCACCCTCTTTCATGCTCCTATGTTGTTGACCATCAAGAACATGTCAAGTCTCTCCAAGAGTCATCCCCTTGCACTTCCATTCAAGCAACCCAAGATGTATGTCAAGAGCCTAATCCTAAGTATGTGGAAACATCAAGCCCTAGTCCTAATCAAGATCAAATCATTTTCATCCAACCTATCCATAATCTATATCTTTTTTATGATCAAGATGATATCCATAATGATGAAGAGCCTATCCATGAGCAACTTGATCCTATACCCATCCATGAGAAAGATATTCCAAATTTATATCCATGTAGTCCTATCCATGATCCATCAACATCCACTTCCCTTGATGACACAAGTGCCTCCCAAGCACACATAGAAGATCAAACAAATACCTTGGATCTAAGTGAACACAATACTAATCAAGATCCTAATGATCCTCCATCACCCACTATCGACCCCATTGCAAGTCCTCCATCATATCCTATTGGTCTTTCCACCATCATTCATGAATGTTCCTCAGAACAACAACAACCATTATCTTCCCTTGCTTCATTTTCTCCATCCAATAAGGAACTTGTGTCTAGTGTTCCACCTACACCTAGTCCTGTTGTCCATTGCATACTCCAAAACATGAACCACCAAGGTAAAGGTTTAGATCTTCATGAACAAGGTATTTTGGAGCCCATCCACGTCAAAGTCCCTTCACACTCTTATGGCCTTGGACATACACCCCAAGGACACCAATCTCAAGATGTTGGTATTTCCTCCATGCATCCTAAGTCCACTTTCCATCATAAAGTCTATCATATGCCTAAAACATATGTTGCCATTCCACCACCGTCATCCTACAAATGTCAAAAGCATGTGACCATACACTTCCCTCCATGCACTCTACCACCATTGCTTCCAACTCCTAATTTCCCTCCATCCACTTTACCACCATTACTTCCAACACCTAATATCCCTACCATTCAATCCTCTTATCCATTTATCCATAAATACCCTAACATTCTTAATCATGACCAAACAAATGCACACATTGTCTAAACAAGAAGCTTCCACTCATTCCACCATACCTCAGGGGATTCAAAAGAAAAAAATTTAATGCCTCTACCTATAAAGTAAAAAATCCTAAGGACCCTAATGCCTTAGGACATCAATACAAAATTTCAAAGCCAAGTGCATCCAAAAAGTTATATAAGCCCATACCTCCAAAAGAAAAGTCTAAAAAAAAAATGGTTTGGGTACCTAAGCAAAAAGAAATCAAGTCAAATGAGGCATCCACATCACAAAAATCCCAACCATCAACTTCCATCCAAAATACACATTCCATTCAAAAATTACAAAAATCCCACAAGACAAATAAAAGCTATAAAAATACCAAGTCTATGTGGGTGCCTAAAGCCCTTCATCCATCATCTCCTAAGGAAACATCTCCATTGTTTCCTACACCTTGTCCACATCAAAAGCTTCAATGTTTATCACAATGTGTGCAACCATTAGTCATGGTTCCCTTCCATTTCACAACAAGCCCTTATACCTCCATCTCGTCACCCCCCATCCACTATCCTACATATCTTCCCCATCACATCCCTATGGTCCATGCCTTTGGCTAAGCCTCCCCATTCATCTTTTGCATAATTCCCATATAATCCACCATTTTCCTCCATAATACACATCATAATCCATCATCTACCTACTCTATCTCCATTTGATGTCATCCCTTACCAACATCTATGGGCATAATGGCATTTGACATGGTCCATGCAATGACATCCATCCCTCGTGGGACTATCACCTTTCATGCAACTAGACACTTGAGTCCCTCCTATCCAAAAGTAAAAAAGTCAAAAAAAAAGACAAAAAAAAGAAAAGTAAAGAGAAATCCCTTCGTCCAATGGTGAAAACTTGGTAAACAGGTACCCTAGATAAGTACCATGATGAAAACCGGCAAACATGCATTATGTGTGGTTGATCTTCTATGTCACTTACACTTGGGGGAACAATGTCTTATCTATCCAACCTAACATTTTTATGTCATATCATTTCCATCCTACCTAACATCTTAGCCATCATACCTACCCATCATATTGGGTCCACTTATCCACCCTTCTCCTTTTGATCTTGATGAAGATATAGGGGAAAAATGTTGTAACATGTTTTGGGTATCTTTTGGCATACCTCATCCTATCTAAACCAATCATATCATTATCCTATTGTCATTAGCTTTGTCATGAAAAATCCTAAGTCTTGTACCTAGAATGGGGCATGTCATTCCTATGCGACATAGTCTTTGGAGATCACATCCTTGCTCTCTTATGATGCATCATCCTTTCCATCCATCCATTTATCATGAGCCTTCTATCCTTATCCTATCACCCACCCTTGCACCTAGACTTGGTTTTCCCCTTGTCATTGGTATCTAGCACAAAGGCTACCCAAATTTTCATCCATTGACACCTCAAATATTCTCAAAAATCCCAAAAAATTAAAATGTCAAAAATCCAAAAAAAAAATCAAAACATGTCAAAAATCTAAAAAAATAAAAAATCATAAAATGTCAAAAATAAAATAAAAAATCAAAATATCCAAAAAAACACAAAAACATCCAAATACTTCTCAAAATACCAAAACAAAGTCAACGTTTGTCACATCAGTCAAATAAGTCAAACATAGTCAGTCATTTTAAACATCAACATTTAAATCATGAACCAATAGACAACATAGTCCAATTAGTTATCTAGTCAAAATCAGTCAAATTGCCAAAACAATGTCAAATCAGTCTTCAAATTATCCCAACCACATCAATTCTTCTATTCAATTCATCACATCCTCTCATCCATGTCAAATCTTCATTAGTCATTCCAAGCAATAATCCAAATGCAAGTCAATCCTTAGTCCATACCAATCAAGTCAATCAATCTTGCCAAATAATCCAATCATATCCTTTGGTCTTGATCCTAATCTTGTTGTAAACCCAATCAATCAAAGTCAATCAATCAAATAGTCAGTCATCCTTGTGTTGATCTAGGGATATGTCTTTCCCCACAATGACAACACTATCATCATTAGTCACCATCATCAATCAATCAATTACTCATTGGTTTGCAGCTTGATAGGGGCAATACCTTGTTTGCTTTTGTATCATTTGTGCATGCTTGCTTGCTTGCTTGTGCATGTTATCATTTTTATCTTGCATTTGTGTCAAGTCTGACTTATTCCAGTTAATATTCATATCTTCTATCTAGACAAGGTTGTATTACACTGAGGCATGAGACACATCATCACCTTGGTCCTTATACCTTGGTGCATCATGTCTAGTGTTACATCAAACATCATGGTTGCTCACTTTCTTGTAGCATAATGTATCATTCATCTCCTTCATCTACTTCCTATCTTACATCATTCATCTTGTCCCTCCTTATCATTTCAATTCGAGAGCATACTCGTGTTCTTTCAACCCGCCTATCCTCTCGAGGGGGCATCATCATCCCATCTTTCTATCATCATCCATTTTCCTCTATACATACCTTAACTTCTTTGAAATGATGTTACTCGACACAAATCTCATTATCTCGAACATCATCTCAAAGAGGGGCAAAATGTAGACACTAAAAATTGTCCTAAGCTTGTGATTTCTAAATTCTCTATCATTTCCCCTTTTATTTTTGCTAATTAAATAATTTTTATTTATTTAATTATTTTCTAAAGTCATAATTCTTCTATTAATTAAATAATTTTAATTATTTAATTAATTCATTTTCTATCTTTATTCCTCCTTGATTAATTAAATAAATTTTATTTATTTAATTACATCACTAATTAAGTCCTCTTCTTTCTAAAATTAAATAAATTCTTATTTATTTAATTTTTATCCACCTTCCACTATAATTAAATAATTATTTTAACTATTTAATTATTCATTAGCCTTCTTCTCTCATTAAATTAAATAAATTTTATTTATTTAATTTGGTCCACTCTCTAATTTTGAATTAAATCATTACTTAATTCAAAATGATTCCTTTTGTCACATTCCTCTATAATTAAATAATATTTTAATTATTTA
Source organism: Sequoia sempervirens (assembly GCA_007258455.2). Taxonomy (NCBI): domain Eukaryota; kingdom Viridiplantae; phylum Streptophyta; class Pinopsida; order Cupressales; family Cupressaceae; genus Sequoia; species Sequoia sempervirens. Next base: position 71,034 of record VDFB02000827.1, on the reverse strand, counting down.
ATTATTTATTTGCCACCTAAATTAAATAACCTTTATTATTTAATTTCTCCTATCACCTCTTTATTGGTGCCAATCTTATCTTCCACATCAAATCTTATCTCTTGACATCTATTTAATTTCAGCCCTTGATTGAATTATTTTATAATTCAATCTCAACCCTTCATCTTTATCATTGCCCTAATTTTGACCTAAACCTATTTCATACTACAACTTTCAATCTTGGCCATTGATTAAGACATCTTATTGACATTCAATCTCAATCGTCAATCCAAATCAAGCATTTCCTATACATTTGCCACCTAAATTAAATAACTTTATTATTTAATTTCTCCTATCACCTCTTTATTCGTGTTAATCTTATCTTCCACATCAAATCTTATCTCTTGACATCTCATTTAATTTCAGCCCTTGATTGAATTATTTTATAATTCAATCTCAACCCTTCATCTTTATAATTGCCCTAATTTTGACCTAAACCTATTTCATACTACAACTTTCAATCTTGGCCATTGATTAAGACATCTTATTAACATTCAATCTCAATCGTCAATCCAAATCAGACATTTCCTATAAATAAACTCTCTCATAAGCCATTAGGGGGTTGATTCTTCAAGTATCTTTATGCTGTCAAAATCATTCTTGAGTCTTTCATCTATTTCTATCTATTGTCATTCATCTATCATCCCCATGTCGATGTTATGCTATTGAATTGAGCAACCAACATTCATCCAACAATCAACCTTTAAAATCTTGCATTCTCATGCAGGTGGAGAAGAGCCATGGAGGTTAATCAAGTCTAGTTTGAAAATTGGTTTGCATTTCTTTTATTTATTTGCATTTTCATTCTAATTTGTGCTTCATGGTGCTTGATAGGGTTTAGTTAATTTGTTGTTTTCAATACATTAAATCTGAATTTTTCCCTATTTACACAACCATTTAAATCTTACAAGTTTCAAATTAATTTTTTATGCCATAACATTTTTGCAAAGGATAAAATTGATCTCATATAACATAAATTTGACCCTAAAGAATTCAACATTTATTCTATACCCAAAACATTTTCCAAATTCTAAACAATTATTTTAACATCACCAACAAATACTATTTGCATTAACTCCTTTATCACAATTTGCAAAACTAAATTCTCAACCCTTTTTAATCAATTTCATAAATATCATTTTATATCTGTATTCTAACTATTTTAATTAACCTAAATTAACTTATTTTTCCCTTACAATACTATAACCTAGCCATCCCAGAAGGTAAGGGAAACATGTGTCTATTGTGTCCAAAGCAATTTCTGGGGCCAATCTAGGCATGCGGGGCAAAACATACGGAGATGTTAATGTTCTGCAAACATGTATAATTTCTGCTTCTATAAATTTTTATTTCTAAAATTGTTTTTTCAAGCTTGACAATGAAGGTATAATAAGTAGCGTATACATTTCTGTTTATTTTAGAATGTACTAAAAATTTCATAGTTACACATTTCTAATATTTCATTTATGAGAGTAGCATTTCTTCATTATGCAGGTGAATTGGTTAGGGCAAATTAACTTCTGGTTATGACCTCTGGCATATTAAAAATAATTGCATATGTTAAGAAAGCTTAGAAAATCATCCCAAGTCCTAGTTTTACATGTTTTTAACTAGCTGTTTTAAGAATACCATACAAAAGAACAAGAAAGATTTGTCAGATTCAAAACAGGTAAAAAGATGATATGAAACCAGAAGAATGATATGAAATATATTGTGAATGTAGGAAATAGGGAAATTCATATGAAAGTAATTATAGTCTGATGACAATGTTCAACATAATGCTCACATCACTGCACGCTAATTTGTTAATGAGTTAGAAGAATACAGTCAATTCTTTAGATGGTGGCATGGAATCATGCCCCAAAATCAAATTGGGTATTTACAATACACACAACAATTCAAGTAAGTTGATAATGAAATCAGTCAAATCTGGTATAAGGTTCCAGAAGCTCTTCAAGGAGAGAGTGTGGTTCAGATGGAACTGTCACTTGACAGATCTGACATCCCTCACCCTTATCTTCTTTCTGCTGCTGTCCTTGCCAAAATTCTTGTACGTCTTGCTGTGAATTAGAGCCTAAACACTGATAATCTATTTCTTTTAGGTCATGATTATCTGAAGAGAGCAAAACAAGACTGTCAATTAAATGTTGTACATCAAAATGACAATCCAAACTGCTGCTGCTGTTGCTTCTGATGTTATAATTGGATTCAGAAACAATTGGCGAAGAAATGATTGAATTGGTAAGAAGCAAATAATTGTCTGAATCTAAACCAACACTATCTAAAGAGCTTTTCTTTTCATGTTCCCTATTGGAGCTCAGTGGGTCTGTCGAGAACTCAACAGCTGGATCAAATAAGCTTGAATTTGGAAAGAAACCATCTACAGTGTTTTTCTTTTCATTTTCAGTAATGCTTTCAACTAGGCTTGGAAAGTTTAGGGCAGTGGGGACTGTGTTAAAGGTGGTGGCGGCATTGAGAATGGAAGGCTTGTTGAGAAAGAAAGGATGATTAGTTAAGGAAGGCTTCTTATTGGTCTTTTGGTGTGAACTCATAAGAGAGAAATTTTGTGATGACGAGAATGGAAAGAATGGAAGAGAGGAGGCATTGGAGCCAAGCTGTAAATGGGTTTGGTTGGAGGTCGTTGTGATGGCCAAAGTAGGAGGTGGTTTGGAGAAACTGGTGAATTGGGTATCTGCATAAAAAAAGTTGGTTCTTGCTCGGCTCCCTCTCATTGCTATGGCAGCACAATCATAAGCATACGCAGCCGATTCTGGGGTGGCAAACATTCCGAGAGGAACATTTTTTTTGGTTATCAGATCTCGAATTTTGGCAGTGTAACAATTTGGTGAGCGTTGGTGAACCCCTCTGTACTTGATTCCACAACGCTTGCATTTCTTACACATCACACACAATTTCTGAGCACCATTTTTATCCTTGTCATTCTTTCCAGGGAATTGCTCCATGCCTCTGCATAAAAAATGCGAAGGACAACGACCTTATCAGGTAGATAGATTTAATGTTCGTTTAATAGAATGCTACAATTTTCTCTCAAAAATATTTCAAAATAAATCTCTACCGAATTAAACCCCTGGTTGAAACGGATGAACTAAACATTAACCTCAGAAATCTTTTTCTACAAGACTAGCTCAATCTATTCAAACAAAAACTTAGTCAAGAAAAGTTACACAGGGTATATAATTGATTCTGGAACTGAGAATTCCTCCTCTCAAATCTTTTCTCCTCTGAAAAAAGCTTTATTAGGAAAGACAAAAGCCAGTAAGAAACTTTGTTGCTTGACACACTGAAGTATTCACCACCTATGCTCCTCAAATACTACAAAACCCTAGATAGACTGAAGTATTCAATAGCAATGATCTCTAAATACTACAAAACCCTAGCATTTATGATCTGGCTTTTTTTGGGTTGATATTTAAGTTTACATGTAGTTTACACTTGCCATATGTTAAAAGTGGGTGCATTGGAATTTCAAGTTTTTTTTTTAATACAATAATTTATTCACTACATGTGTTCTTTAAATACTATAAAATCTTAATATTTGAGATATCTTCTTATCTTTTGTTCATATTTAAGTTTAGTTGTATCTTACACTTGCCTCTCATAAAAAGTCTGTGTATTGGAATTTTAAGTTCTTCTGTACAATAATTTATTATAACTGATTTATTGTATTGAAAAAATTGATCTAAGGTGATGTGGTGGAAGCATTTAAAGCATTGAATTTATTTCTTGGGGACTAGGGATACAAAACATTAATTATAAACTTTAATCAATAAATGTCACATTGTGGCTAATACCTACTTCTAATGTATTATTTACATATTTTGTAGACATGATTTATTTTAAAAACTTTGCCCTTAAATCCTACAAAACCTTAGAATTTTTTATATCTTCCTATCTCTTATGTTCTTTAAATATTAGGAAACCCTAGCATTTGTGATCTCTTCATATATTTTTTCATATTTAAGTTTAATTTTAGCTTACCCCTGCTCTATAAAAATTGATGTATTAGAAAAAAAAATTCTTATGAAAGAAGTGCAATAATTTCTTATAGTGGATTTATCGTACAAAAATAATGATCTAAGTTGATGTAGTTGAAGCATTTAAAGCAATAAAATTATTTTTTGGATCAATAAGGATGAAAATATTTAATTGTAGACTTTAATAAATACAAAAAATACCACATAGAGCCATTTTCTATATATTTCTTCTAAATATACAATTTATTAAGTTCAAGATATTTCATACATAAAAATAGATACATGATATGATTATGCATCATCCTTATTCTTAGTATTTCTTTAGATGTTTTATATTTATGGTTAAAATAAATCTTTATACATTTAGTTATGCTTATTTAGATAAAAAATAAAATTTAGATATTTTTAATTGTAAATATTTTATGCTAAATATTTTTAAAATACTTATATTACATTAAGTGAATTGTTATTTAAATTGTTTACTAACAACATAATATGATTATTCTTACTTATGTTCACAAACTATTGCAAGATTTAGAATGCTTTAAGATAATTCAATTTGATATTTAAAATTAACTCTATCTTCTTAAATATACTTTAAAAAAGTTAACAAATGACATGATATAAGTATTCTCTTTTGTGTTCATTATCTACCACATAGCCTAAAAAATATAAGATATTTTCATTTTGCAATCTAAAAACAGTTTTATCCCTTTAAATATACTTTAGAATAAATAACCTCCTATCAATGTTCTAGATGTATAATTATTAATGTAAATGTGATTTTCACAATCTTTAAGAGTAAAGATTGAAATTTGGAAAGATATAAAAAAATGTGGATATTTATTTTTATTAATGTTTTACTTCATGTTTTGTAGTTCATTATATCAATCAGGATAAATTAAAAATATTTATTAATGTTTCTTTAATAAGTATTATTATTGTTGAGATGTTGCATATAGAAACGATGTCATATAGACTAATACCTTCTTCTAATCCATTACATATTTTATTTCCTATGTAGACATAATTTATTTATAAAAAATAAATAATATATATAAATGAAAGAATCTAATTAATCTTTTCTAAAAAAAATACATTCAACAAAATTAAAGTAAGATATGAATCTCTAAAATAAAAATAAATTAAAAATATTATTATAAATACCCCAACACCACTCCTTTGAAAAATAAAGGAGGTCTCAATAGCCAAATCCTAAAAACTCAACTAATGCTCACTAAGGAGGAAAAGAAAAGTGACATAGCCGCCTTTATTTGGGAAAACAATAGCTCCATAGTCCACCAATATCCATTATAAACTAAATCCATAATTTGAAATTTCTATGCTTTTTCATTTCTCCCTCTATGTTTAACTAAGGGCCCATAATAAGCTTTGGTTATTTTATATTCTAGTTGAAAAATAGATAGAATATATTTAATAATTGAACTCCAACTTTGTCTCTAAATTTCTAAGGTGCTATACCCATTACTAATCTTAATTTCTCATTTGGGATGGGTTTTAATCTTAGATCCCATGTGAAGTTACTAAAAAAAAAAATTGGTTTCAACAAAAAAAATTAATGAAACTTGTAATAGTTTCTTTTGTCTTTAAAAATGTGTACAAATTTGATTTAAAAAAAAGACACACATACTTCGAGTGAAAATGAATTGATTCTCATGCATTTAAGTGCTTTGAGATAGAAGGTAGTGCTCTTGATATACTTTGTCTCTTATATTGTAATTATAATAAAGAAACCTTCACTTATACAAAGTGATGGTCAACATTGTAGTGTTTGAAATTCAACCTAAGAAATATAAAAGTAGTCCTCTTCATTAAATGATCTCACTGAACACTACACTATGGTCAACTAATAATTTTTAAGAACTAAGCTAATCTACTAATCTAATAGAAATAGAAAATTATTTAAGTTAATCTTAATTTGTGCTTTACCATTGAGAAATTATGGTTTTCTAATAAGTTAAAACAATATGGGAAAGGAATTTTTTGTTGATTTACAAAATTATAATTGAAAAATTATTAAATTAAGAGAAAAAATATAATTGTAGAGTATAGAATAACCTGAATACAAAATTTGGATGCCTTTGTGAGGGACACAAATTTGCATAATGTAGACATCTATGTGTCATGCCATAGTTTATATATCAAAAGTTGTTAGATTTTGATGCAGGAGCATCCATGTCATAGTGGCTATCTTGTATCAACAAAAGATGTTTGATTCTTATTGTAATTTTTCGTGAGTGTTGAATTTCATATTTTGTCTTGTGAAATTCATATTTTGATGTTATGTCATGTTGTAAATTCAAATTTCAAGTTTGGAGTAAATTTGAAGACGATAAGTTGGGTGGAGATAATGGAGAATCTGCCTTGAAAGCAAAAAGCTTGAAAAAGCAAAGTAGGAATGGGTTTCTTGGAGGCCATTAATTTGATCTTTAACTCCAAATTTGAAATTCCTCAACTCCTAAAAAATAGGGAATCAAGAGGAGGGCGCCCAAGTTTGGAAAAAGAAGATTTTTTTCTTTATTCTTGAAAATAAAAAAGCTTTTATAGCCTATCTCTCATATTTTCCAAGTTTGGAGGTTTGGAGGTTTATTTTATTAATATTTAGTGTTAAATTTAAATTTCCTAGAGATGGGCATGGATTTTCAAAGTGGGTTGGAATGCAAGAAAATTAAAGCTAAATGCATTCACATTGCATTTCATTTAATGGTGGCTTGTTTAGAGAAGGAAAAGAGAGGGTGTAGCATACCTCTAGGAAGGGATTTCTAATGGTGTTTTTGTAGATTTGAGGTTGTTGACAAAGGCATAACCATCATTGGGAGTTGTAGATTGAAGAGTTGATATTGTGGAGAGTGATTGTTGTTGTAGGTGTTGGAGAAAATATTTGTTACAAGTTTTGATTTGCTGATGGAAAATCATTTTTGTTTTGTTTCC
>VDFB02000827.1:0-63948 GCA_007258455.2 Sequoia sempervirens | reverse complement strand
TAAGGACCTTAATGCCTTAGGACACCAATACAAAATGTCAAAGCCAAGTGCATCCAAAAAGTTATATAAGCCCATACCTCCAAAAGAAAAGTCTAAAAACAAAATGGTTTGGGTACCTAAGCAAAAAGAAATCAAGTCAAATGAGGCATCCACATCACAAAAATCCCAACCATCCACTTCCATCCAAAATACACATTCCATTAAAAAATTACAAAAATCCCACAAGACAAATAAAAGTCATAAAAATACTAAGTCTATGTGGGTGCCTAAAGCCCTTCATCCACCATCTCCTAAGAAAACATCTCCATTGCTTCCTACACCCCGTCCACATCAAAAGATTCAACGTTTATCACAATGTGTGCAACCGTTGGTCATGGTTCCCTTCCATTTCACAACAAGCCCTTATACCTCCATCTCGTCACCCCCCATCCACTATCCTACATATCTTCCCCATCACATCCCTATGGTCCATGCCTTTGGCTAAGCCTCCCCATTCATATTTTGCATAATTCCCATATAATCCACCATTTTCCTCCATAATACACATCATAATCCATCATCTACCTACTCTATCTCCATTTCATGTCATCCCTTACCAACATCTATGGGCATAATGGCATTTGACAGGGTCCATGCAATGACATCCATCCCTCGTGGGACTATCACCTTTCATGCAACTAGACACTTGAGTCCCTCCTATCCAAAAGTAAAAAAGTAGAAAAAAAAGACAAAAAAAAGAAAAAAGTAAAGAGAAATCCCTTCGTCCAATGGTGAAAACCTGGTAAATAGGCGCCCTAGATAAGTAGCATGACAAAAACCCGACAAACAGACATCATGTGTAGGTTGATCTTCTATGTCACTTACACTTGGGGGCACAATGTCTTATCTATCCAACCTATCATTTTCATGTCATATCATTTCCATCCTACCTACCATCTTAGCCATCATACCTGCCTATCATATTGGGTCCACTTATCCACCCTTCTACTTTTGATCTTGATGATGATATAGGGGGAAAATGTTGTAACATGTTTTGGGTATCTCTTGACATACCTCATCCTATCTAAACCAATCATATCATTATCCTATTGTCATCAGCTTTGTCATGAAAAATCCTAAGTCTTGTACCTAGAATGGGGCATGTCATTCCTATGTGTCATAGTCTTTGGAGATCACATCCTTGCTCTCTTATGATGCATACATCCTTTACATCCATCCATTTATCATGAGCCTTCTATCCCTTATCCTATCACCCACCCTTGCACCTAGACTTGGTTTTCCCCTTGTCATTGGTATCTAGCACAAAGGATACCCAAATTTTCATCCATTGACACCTCAAAATATTCTCAAAAATCCCAAAAAAAAAATTAAAAATGTCAAAAATCCAAAAAAAATCAAAACATTTCAAAATCTAAAAATAAATAAATCATAAAATGTCAAAAATAAAATAAAAAATCAAAATATCCAAAAAAACACAAAAACATCCAAATACTTCTCAAAAATCCCAAAACAATGTCAACGTTTGTCACATCAGTCAAATAAGTCAAACATAGTCAGTCATTTTAAACATCAACATTTAAATCATGGACCAATAGACAACATAGTCCAATTAGTCATCCAGTCAAAATTAGTCAAATTGCCAAAACAATGTCAAACCAGTCTTCAAATTATCCCAACCACATCAATTCTTCTATTCAATTCATCATATCCTCTCATCCATGTCAAATCTTCATCAGTCATTCCAAGCAATAATCCAAATGAAAGTCAATCCTTAGTCCATACCAACCAAGTCGATCAATCTTGCCAAATAATCCAATCATATCCTTTGGTCTTGATCCTAATCTTGTTGTAAACCTAATCAATCAAAGTCAATCAATCAAATAGTCAGTCATCCTTGTGTTGATCTAGGGATATGTCTTTCCCCACAATCATCAATCAAACAATTACTCATTGGTTTGCAGTTTGATAGGAGCAATACCTTGTTTGTTTTTGTATCATTTTTGCATGCTTGTTTGCTTGCGCATGTTATCATTTTTATCTTGCATTTGTGTCAAGTCTGACTTATTCTAGTTAATATTCATATCTTGTATCTAGACAAGGTTGTATTACGCTGGGGCACGAGACACATCATCACCTTGGTCCTTATACCTTGGTGCATCATGTCTAGTTTTACATCAAACATCATGGTTGCTCACTTTCTTGTAGTATAATGTATCATTCATCTCCTTCATCTACTTCCTATCTTACATCATTCATCTTGTCCCTCCTTATCATTTCATTTCGAGAGCATACCCGTGTTCTTTCAACCCGCCTATCCGAGGGGCATCATCATCCCATATTTTTATCATCATCCATTTTCCTCTATACATACCTTAGCTTCTTTGAAATGATGTTACTCGACACAAATTTCATTATCTCGAACATCATCTCAAAGAGGGGCAAAATGTAGACACTAAAAATTGTCCTAAGCTTGTGATTTCTAAATTCTCTATCATTTCCCTTTTTGTTTTTGCTAATTAAATAATTTTTAATTATTTAATTATTTTCTAAAGTCTTAATTCTTCTATTAATTAAATAATTTTAATTATTTAATTAATTCATTTTTTATTTTTATTCCTTCCTAATTAATTAAATAAATTTTATTTATTTAATTACGTCACTAATTAAGTCCTCTTCTTTCTAAAATTAAATAAATTCTTATTTATTTAATTTTTGTCCACTTTCCACTATAATTAAATAATTTTAATTATTCATTAGTCTCTTCTCTCATTAAATTAAATAAATTTTATTTATTTAATTTGGTCCACTCTCTTGAATTTTGAATTAAATCATTATTTAATTCAAAATGATTCCTTTTGTCACATTCCTCTATAATTAAATAATATCTTTATTATTTAATTATTCATTTGCCACCTAAATTAAATATTTTTTATTATTTAGTTTCTCCTATCACCTCTTTGTCTGTGCCAATCTTATCTTCCACATCAAATCTTATCTCTTGACATCTCATTTAATTTCAGCCCTTGATTGAATTATTTTATAATTCAATCTCAACCCTTCATCTTTATAATTGCCCTAATTTTGACCTAAACCTATTTCATACTACAACTTTCAATCTTGGCCATTGATTAAGACATCTTATTAACATTCAATCTCAATCGTCAATCCAAATCAGACATTTCCTATAAATAAACTCTCTCATAAGCCATTAGGGGGTTGATTCTTCAAGTATCTTTATGCTGTCAAAATCATTCTTGAGTCTTTCATCTATTTCTATCTATTGTCATTCATCTATCATCCCCATGTCGATGTTATGCTATTGAATTGAGCAACCAACATTCATCCAACAATCAACCTTTAAAATCTTGCATTCTCATGCAGGTGGAGAAGAGCCATGGAGGTTAATCAAGTCTAGTTTGAAAATTGGTTTGCATTTCTTTTATTTATTTGCATTTTCATTCTAATTTGTGCTTCATGGTGCTTGATAGGGTTTAGTTAATTTGTTGTTTTCAATACATTAAATCTGAATTTTTCCCTATTTACACAACCATTTAAATCTTACAAGTTTCAAATTAATTTTTTATGCCATAACATTTTTGCAAAGGATAAAATTGATCTCATATAACATAAATTTGACCCTAAAGAATTCAACATTTATTCTATACCCAAAACATTTTCCAAATTCTAAACAATTATTTTAACATCACCAACAAATACTATTTGCATTAACTCCTTTATCACAATTTGCAAAACTAAATTCTCAACCCTTTTTAATCAATTTCATAAATATCATTTTATATCTGTATTCTAACTATTTTAATTAACCTAAATTAACTTATTTTTCCCTTACAATACTATAACCTAGCCATCCCAGAAGGTAAGGGAAACATGTGTCTATTGTGTCCAAAGCAATTTCTGGGGCCAATCTAGGCATGCGGGGCAAAACATACGGAGATGTTAATGTTCTGCAAACATGTATAATTTCTGCTTCTATAAATTTTTATTTCTAAAATTGTTTTTTCAAGCTTGACAATGAAGGTATAATAAGTAGCGTATACATTTCTGTTTATTTTAGAATGTACTAAAAATTTCATAGTTACACATTTCTAATATTTCATTTATGAGAGTAGCATTTCTTCATTATGCAGGTGAATTGGTTAGGGCAAATTAACTTCTGGTTATGACCTCTGGCATATTAAAAATAATTGCATATGTTAAGAAAGCTTAGAAAATCATCCCAAGTCCTAGTTTTACATGTTTTTAACTAGCTGTTTTAAGAATACCATACAAAAGAACAAGAAAGATTTGTCAGATTCAAAACAGGTAAAAAGATGATATGAAACCAGAAGAATGATATGAAATATATTGTGAATGTAGGAAATAGGGAAATTCATATGAAAGTAATTATAGTCTGATGACAATGTTCAACATAATGCTCACATCACTGCACGCTAATTTGTTAATGAGTTAGAAGAATACAGTCAATTCTTTAGATGGTGGCATGGAATCATGCCCCAAAATCAAATTGGGTATTTACAATACACACAACAATTCAAGTAAGTTGATAATGAAATCAGTCAAATCTGGTATAAGGTTCCAGAAGCTCTTCAAGGAGAGAGTGTGGTTCAGATGGAACTGTCACTTGACAGATCTGACATCCCTCACCCTTATCTTCTTTCTGCTGCTGTCCTTGCCAAAATTCTTGTACGTCTTGCTGTGAATTAGAGCCTAAACACTGATAATCTATTTCTTTTAGGTCATGATTATCTGAAGAGAGCAAAACAAGACTGTCAATTAAATGTTGTACATCAAAATGACAATCCAAACTGCTGCTGCTGTTGCTTCTGATGTTATAATTGGATTCAGAAACAATTGGCGAAGAAATGATTGAATTGGTAAGAAGCAAATAATTGTCTGAATCTAAACCAACACTATCTAAAGAGCTTTTCTTTTCATGTTCCCTATTGGAGCTCAGTGGGTCTGTCGAGAACTCAACAGCTGGATCAAATAAGCTTGAATTTGGAAAGAAACCATCTACAGTGTTTTTCTTTTCATTTTCAGTAATGCTTTCAACTAGGCTTGGAAAGTTTAGGGCAGTGGGGACTGTGTTAAAGGTGGTGGCGGCATTGAGAATGGAAGGCTTGTTGAGAAAGAAAGGATGATTAGTTAAGGAAGGCTTCTTATTGGTCTTTTGGTGTGAACTCATAAGAGAGAAATTTTGTGATGACGAGAATGGAAAGAATGGAAGAGAGGAGGCATTGGAGCCAAGCTGTAAATGGGTTTGGTTGGAGGTCGTTGTGATGGCCAAAGTAGGAGGTGGTTTGGAGAAACTGGTGAATTGGGTATCTGCATAAAAAAAGTTGGTTCTTGCTCGGCTCCCTCTCATTGCTATGGCAGCACAATCATAAGCATACGCAGCCGATTCTGGGGTGGCAAACATTCCGAGAGGAACATTTTTTTTGGTTATCAGATCTCGAATTTTGGCAGTGTAACAATTTGGTGAGCGTTGGTGAACCCCTCTGTACTTGATTCCACAACGCTTGCATTTCTTACACATCACACACAATTTCTGAGCACCATTTTTATCCTTGTCATTCTTTCCAGGGAATTGCTCCATGCCTCTGCATAAAAAATGCGAAGGACAACGACCTTATCAGGTAGATAGATTTAATGTTCGTTTAATAGAATGCTACAATTTTCTCTCAAAAATATTTCAAAATAAATCTCTACCGAATTAAACCCCTGGTTGAAACGGATGAACTAAACATTAACCTCAGAAATCTTTTTCTACAAGACTAGCTCAATCTATTCAAACAAAAACTTAGTCAAGAAAAGTTACACAGGGTATATAATTGATTCTGGAACTGAGAATTCCTCCTCTCAAATCTTTTCTCCTCTGAAAAAAGCTTTATTAGGAAAGACAAAAGCCAGTAAGAAACTTTGTTGCTTGACACACTGAAGTATTCACCACCTATGCTCCTCAAATACTACAAAACCCTAGATAGACTGAAGTATTCAATAGCAATGATCTCTAAATACTACAAAACCCTAGCATTTATGATCTGGCTTTTTTTGGGTTGATATTTAAGTTTACATGTAGTTTACACTTGCCATATGTTAAAAGTGGGTGCATTGGAATTTCAAGTTTTTTTTTTAATACAATAATTTATTCACTACATGTGTTCTTTAAATACTATAAAATCTTAATATTTGAGATATCTTCTTATCTTTTGTTCATATTTAAGTTTAGTTGTATCTTACACTTGCCTCTCATAAAAAGTCTGTGTATTGGAATTTTAAGTTCTTCTGTACAATAATTTATTATAACTGATTTATTGTATTGAAAAAATTGATCTAAGGTGATGTGGTGGAAGCATTTAAAGCATTGAATTTATTTCTTGGGGACTAGGGATACAAAACATTAATTATAAACTTTAATCAATAAATGTCACATTGTGGCTAATACCTACTTCTAATGTATTATTTACATATTTTGTAGACATGATTTATTTTAAAAACTTTGCCCTTAAATCCTACAAAACCTTAGAATTTTTTATATCTTCCTATCTCTTATGTTCTTTAAATATTAGGAAACCCTAGCATTTGTGATCTCTTCATATATTTTTTCATATTTAAGTTTAATTTTAGCTTACCCCTGCTCTATAAAAATTGATGTATTAGAAAAAAAAATTCTTATGAAAGAAGTGCAATAATTTCTTATAGTGGATTTATCGTACAAAAATAATGATCTAAGTTGATGTAGTTGAAGCATTTAAAGCAATAAAATTATTTTTTGGATCAATAAGGATGAAAATATTTAATTGTAGACTTTAATAAATACAAAAAATACCACATAGAGCCATTTTCTATATATTTCTTCTAAATATACAATTTATTAAGTTCAAGATATTTCATACATAAAAATAGATACATGATATGATTATGCATCATCCTTATTCTTAGTATTTCTTTAGATGTTTTATATTTATGGTTAAAATAAATCTTTATACATTTAGTTATGCTTATTTAGATAAAAAATAAAATTTAGATATTTTTAATTGTAAATATTTTATGCTAAATATTTTTAAAATACTTATATTACATTAAGTGAATTGTTATTTAAATTGTTTACTAACAACATAATATGATTATTCTTACTTATGTTCACAAACTATTGCAAGATTTAGAATGCTTTAAGATAATTCAATTTGATATTTAAAATTAACTCTATCTTCTTAAATATACTTTAAAAAAGTTAACAAATGACATGATATAAGTATTCTCTTTTGTGTTCATTATCTACCACATAGCCTAAAAAATATAAGATATTTTCATTTTGCAATCTAAAAACAGTTTTATCCCTTTAAATATACTTTAGAATAAATAACCTCCTATCAATGTTCTAGATGTATAATTATTAATGTAAATGTGATTTTCACAATCTTTAAGAGTAAAGATTGAAATTTGGAAAGATATAAAAAAATGTGGATATTTATTTTTATTAATGTTTTACTTCATGTTTTGTAGTTCATTATATCAATCAGGATAAATTAAAAATATTTATTAATGTTTCTTTAATAAGTATTATTATTGTTGAGATGTTGCATATAGAAACGATGTCATATAGACTAATACCTTCTTCTAATCCATTACATATTTTATTTCCTATGTAGACATAATTTATTTATAAAAAATAAATAATATATATAAATGAAAGAATCTAATTAATCTTTTCTAAAAAAAATACATTCAACAAAATTAAAGTAAGATATGAATCTCTAAAATAAAAATAAATTAAAAATATTATTATAAATACCCCAACACCACTCCTTTGAAAAATAAAGGAGGTCTCAATAGCCAAATCCTAAAAACTCAACTAATGCTCACTAAGGAGGAAAAGAAAAGTGACATAGCCGCCTTTATTTGGGAAAACAATAGCTCCATAGTCCACCAATATCCATTATAAACTAAATCCATAATTTGAAATTTCTATGCTTTTTCATTTCTCCCTCTATGTTTAACTAAGGGCCCATAATAAGCTTTGGTTATTTTATATTCTAGTTGAAAAATAGATAGAATATATTTAATAATTGAACTCCAACTTTGTCTCTAAATTTCTAAGGTGCTATACCCATTACTAATCTTAATTTCTCATTTGGGATGGGTTTTAATCTTAGATCCCATGTGAAGTTACTAAAAAAAAAAATTGGTTTCAACAAAAAAAATTAATGAAACTTGTAATAGTTTCTTTTGTCTTTAAAAATGTGTACAAATTTGATTTAAAAAAAAGACACACATACTTCGAGTGAAAATGAATTGATTCTCATGCATTTAAGTGCTTTGAGATAGAAGGTAGTGCTCTTGATATACTTTGTCTCTTATATTGTAATTATAATAAAGAAACCTTCACTTATACAAAGTGATGGTCAACATTGTAGTGTTTGAAATTCAACCTAAGAAATATAAAAGTAGTCCTCTTCATTAAATGATCTCACTGAACACTACACTATGGTCAACTAATAATTTTTAAGAACTAAGCTAATCTACTAATCTAATAGAAATAGAAAATTATTTAAGTTAATCTTAATTTGTGCTTTACCATTGAGAAATTATGGTTTTCTAATAAGTTAAAACAATATGGGAAAGGAATTTTTTGTTGATTTACAAAATTATAATTGAAAAATTATTAAATTAAGAGAAAAAATATAATTGTAGAGTATAGAATAACCTGAATACAAAATTTGGATGCCTTTGTGAGGGACACAAATTTGCATAATGTAGACATCTATGTGTCATGCCATAGTTTATATATCAAAAGTTGTTAGATTTTGATGCAGGAGCATCCATGTCATAGTGGCTATCTTGTATCAACAAAAGATGTTTGATTCTTATTGTAATTTTTCGTGAGTGTTGAATTTCATATTTTGTCTTGTGAAATTCATATTTTGATGTTATGTCATGTTGTAAATTCAAATTTCAAGTTTGGAGTAAATTTGAAGACGATAAGTTGGGTGGAGATAATGGAGAATCTGCCTTGAAAGCAAAAAGCTTGAAAAAGCAAAGTAGGAATGGGTTTCTTGGAGGCCATTAATTTGATCTTTAACTCCAAATTTGAAATTCCTCAACTCCTAAAAAATAGGGAATCAAGAGGAGGGCGCCCAAGTTTGGAAAAAGAAGATTTTTTTCTTTATTCTTGAAAATAAAAAAGCTTTTATAGCCTATCTCTCATATTTTCCAAGTTTGGAGGTTTGGAGGTTTATTTTATTAATATTTAGTGTTAAATTTAAATTTCCTAGAGATGGGCATGGATTTTCAAAGTGGGTTGGAATGCAAGAAAATTAAAGCTAAATGCATTCACATTGCATTTCATTTAATGGTGGCTTGTTTTATGTAAAAGTAATTTCATTTTTGAAAAAAAAATAGAGAAGGAAAAGAGAGGGTGTAGCATACCTCTAGGAAGGGATTTCTAATGGTGTTTTTGTAGATTTGAGGTTGTTGACAAAGGCATAACCATCATTGGGAGTTGTAGATTGAAGAGTTGATATTGTGGAGAGTGATTGTTGTTGTAGGTGTTGGAGAAAATATTTGTTACAAGTTTTGATTTGCTGATGGAAAATCATTTTTGTTTTGTTTCCTAGTAGTTTGTAAGGGTTTTTTGTAGCCCATAATCCTTTCTTGATTGATTTTAATTCATTGCAAATTAAATCAAATTGAGATAGTTGGTTGCAAGTTGCAAATAAGAGCTTCATTCCTATTGCAAATAATTTTCTTTCTCTATGAAGGAGTTCTATTTTCTATATTGTGTGAGCTTTTAAAATTAATTTACATTGTAGAATTTATTTTAATTAGCTCCATACATTAGTGTTATAAGAGCAAGTTGATCCTAGTGTGTAACAGACCATCGAAGAGAGACAGTTGCACTAGGATTGTGTTGTGGGTATTGGAAGAAAAATGGATAGGAGAGAAGCCCATCATGGTAGAGGTAGAGGAAGAGGAAGAGGATATAATTTTGTAGGAGATGATGATTTTAGAGCCTTAAGAAGGTAGGTTGAAAATTTGCAAAATGAGATGAGAGGATTTGCACGAATGAGAGACCCAAGAAGTGACGATGAAAATGAAAGCATAAAGAATGCTAGTTTAGATATTGAGAAATGATAGGAAATTGCAACAGTTTAAAATAACCCATTGCTGAAATATTTAACCAAAATGGGAAAGAGACCAAAAATGGAGGTTCCCTCTCTTGGCCTCCTACAATGATTTAAAAACTAAGCCCTTATAGTTGTGATTCAGAGATTGGACATCTAAACTGAATAGCCATTTCAATCATCATGAAGGTGCATTTAACTTTTCAACCCAGGTATGTGAACTTGAAATGGGTCAACACGGTATGTGCACTAAAGATCCAAAGTAGCCATATTCATTCCACAACTAAGAAAAATATAATGTTGAAGGTAAATTGCTTGGAAAGGAATAAAAGAAATACTGAACATCAACCAACAACTATACTAAGTTGAAATGCATGATAAAAACAAAAATCTGAGCAAACAAATAGGAAACTACTCTATCTACTTTGGCTACAAGAACAGTCATAGAATGGAATTCTAGTGGCTGCAAGAACAGTCAGTCTCAGATGCTTAACTAATTACTGAATAGAAAGTAATAACTAAACTAAACTAAATGATGAAATGCTCACCAAGTGGGACCGCTTGGATGAGTATCCTCTAAAAATAATGTAAACTCAGATGCACAGACTTATAACTTCATTTTATTCATTGGAAAACATTAATACAATAGAGCAGTGTAACTGTATTACTGAAAACTAAGAATGCAAGTACATCATCAGATCACGCAACCTCCTGAGAAGGAGCATCTGAGTCTTATGTATAAGAAAAGAAGCTACTAACTAATCACCTAGAAAGGCACTCAACTCCAACAGATTAGGAGGATGCCACTTTAGGGAAAGCACAAAAAAGTGGGGAGGCAGTTACGCATGTGCAAAATCTAGTCAGACATGCTTTCCTCAACATAGATTTGGCACAACAGTAATGCCTATATTCGTTCAATAGCAATAAAGACCAATTACAAGGAAGTTAACTCAATTTGTGTAAGGAATCTCCTGTCATTGATAGTCTTCCCTTCATTGACCTCTGGATGACCAATTTATTAACCATTATTGTGAATGACCAGTTGGTGAAATCTTCTCAATTTAGTGGTCTCTAATGATATCTACATGGCAATATTAGTACACACAATAATTGCATATTTGTAACTATCTTAAAGAACATTCATTAATCCACATGTAGAATTAACACAGATAGTCCATATAACATGTCAATGTCATTAAAGATTTGTAGAGATAAAATTAGGCCTAGAGTCTATGGTTTTGAGGAAATATCAACATTAAAACATCAAGGTCCATGACAACTTCAACAAATAGATCATAAATTCTACCAAAATTAAACCATAAACTAGACTCATCACTCCCCCCAACCTAAGGTTTTGTTGGTCCTCCAACAGGGGAAGGGTTGTTCTTTTGCTTAGTCAAAGCCCTAAAATTTGCATCTTCCAACTATCCTACATTAGTGTTTTTTGTGCATGAATCAAGATCCCAATAGAAGCCTCGATGTCCATCCAATATGTTCCATCTTTGTCTCTCTACAACAATCTCATAGTGATAAAACCTAAAATTTGGCACGGGCCACATCAGGATGGGTGGCTGAAAAGTCAATGGAAGCTAAAATCATCCTTTTTTCCTTCTAATCTGTATATATCTATCAATTCTTTTAAGCGTTGCAGCATAATTCTGTATAGAGTGGGGCTCATCTTGTTTTAGCTCATTAGTTAAGTTGTTCCATCTTTGTGACAGGTATCTTGTCACAGTTTCCTCTTTTTCTTTTTCCACCACCTCATATTCATTGTAAACTGCTTCTATCCAAGGCATGATTCTATTACCATAGCTAGGTCTGAGAAGCATTATGTTCCAATCCCTATAAATGTCCCTTGGGTTTCTTGATTCAACCTTGATGGGCAGAGGGATGGTGGATTCCATTTTCTTATAAGCCTCGTATTGTTGTCCCCAACTGATCTCATTTTGTACCCATGACATAAATGCCCTTAATTGGACATCCCCAACATACAACAATGGATTCCAATCATGGTCTTGAGTCACAACATAATTATGCAAACAAAATTCAAATAAAAAATTCTTCATCTCAGGGGAAGCAATTCGATAATCATTGAAAAATTCAATAGGAGTCTCAATGGAAGGGTTCAAACTTGAGACAATCTTTGCTAGCTTAAAAGAAAGATAGTTCTCCTCCAAATGCAGAGCATAGACCCTTGGAGGGGTCCTGCATTCTAAAATCTACAGTACCAAGGCTGTCATATCATCCACCTTCTGCTTTAAAGTAGCAACTTTTGCATCCTTGTCTTCAATCTCCTCATCTTTCTTTTGAATTTTCTTTTTCAATCTGTGTTTCTCCTCCTTCCATTCTTCTTCCCTTCTTTGCATTTATTTCCATAAATGCATAGCTACCATGTGCATTGAAAATTTTGGGGGGTTATGTATTCCTACCAGCATTTTTCCTGGCACTGATACTTGCTCTTCATATAGTACCAACTGTAGGGATTTGCGTTGTTCAATCAATTCTGGCTGCAGGGGTATTGATTGTTCTCCCAATTTTGGCTACAAAGCCTCTTGTTCTTGTTCTTTCTAATGCTACATGAATTCTTGCTGCAAGAAATCCTGATTTTCCTCATACCCTTGATTCTCAACTTGTTCTGCAATATCAGCAAGATCTTCCAGTGTTATGTTTTTTGCTTTCTCAAATATTTCCTCTTCCTCTACATTCACCTACCCCATTGGAGTTTTTTTGTCCCCCTGTGATATTTCTCTACACTTAGGGCTTTCCTGCAGAGGCATATCAAAGATTGGCCCGGCTAGTCTTGATTTCTTGGGAGGGCTTTCATGTTCTTCTTTGGCTGCAGGATGAACAATGTCAGCCTTCCGCTTCCTAGAGCTTGGTACTTCTTTTTCTGCCGGCTACTTTTTAGCTTTTCCTTTTCTTATTTCTACTTCTTTCTTTTGTGAACTAATTTTCATTATGATGGCAAGAGGAACATCATCATTAGAATCTAGAGAGGAACTTTCTTCATCTAAGTGCTTTGTCTTAAAAGAACTAATCTCTATGGTTTGTTCTGTTGCAGGAGCGTTTTCACTAGGGTTGTACTAGAGATTGAAGCGCCAGGAGTGGCTTCAGTCATGCTTAATTGATCTCTTGCTAGACCTTTGGGGTTGAGGTAAAACCCTAGGTCACAAATGCTTTGGTCTCATTTGATCAATATTTACAAATTCTTCCCAAGTCATCTCAGACACATCATGAAGAGACTTCTCAACTAACAATTTAATCAAACAATGGTGCGAAACGGAATTGTCCCTACCTTTTTGAGTCTCAGTTTCCATGATTGAAAGAAGGTGGTAAAGCACGTTTGGCACATTCATCCTCCTCCCGTGCCTCATGTGATTCAAGAGTTTAAATTGCACATAATGTAGATTTGACTGGCGTCCTTCACAGGTGATATATTTTATAACATAAATAGCTATTTACTTCTATGGCTCAGGCAGAGAGGCTCTTTTTGCACCTTGTTTGTCCATGCTCAATGGAGGGTCGTTAGGTTCTGTAAATTCAGCCCTAGTTGACCTAGCGTCTCTAGAAGTAGGGTAATTTTCACCATCGGTAGGCAACCCTGTAACCTCTGCAATTCTTTCTTCAGTAGCCAATACTTCCATCCCTTTTACCATGGATTTTCACTTATACAATGTTTGGGAAAATTCTAATGCAATGTCTTCATTAAAACCATTCAACTTCAAGAAGTAGTCTAACTAGCCGCAGTTTCTGAATTTAGCTTGTGATACTGCATCTTGCAGTAATACGTCATGAACCATAGGTTCATTTCTAATTAACCCACCTCCCATTGTCTGCAATCAAAAATCAATCTACAAAGTTTTCCTTCCTGCAACATTGCCAAATTTCCAACGCCAATGTCATTTGAATTTTCCCCTTTTGTTTTACCTTTTCTTTCTTTCTGTTTTACCTTTTGGCAACTTAAGATTATGATAGAATAAATAATGGTAGTAAGGGAGTAATAAAGGAACCTTGGTTATGATGGCAAAAAATGGCGGTGGTGGTTGGTGTCACCTTACACATATGAGTCGTCATCTCACTCATAATTCAAATTGGCTCAATTTAAAATTTGTTGACGTAGACTAGCATGGACTGACATGTGGGAAAAGTACTCACATCTTTTTCCCCCCAAACTAAATTTGAGCATGTTTCCTCACATGCGAGGTGATAATGATGATTTGACAATGACAGGGAATAATGACGTGCTATGGTGAACATGCATATTAATTCACAACAATTAAATGAATGCACTAAAGACAATTAAGAGATAGCAATTAATGAGCACATACCTGGATTCATGGAAGATTCGAGTTACAAATGTTGTTGAGAAAGTACCAGTTGCCTTTTAAGGAATAAGTTGAGCAATTTAATGAAAATGATGTAGAATGAGGTGAAGTGGAATGAAGTGAAGTGATGGAAGAGAGAGAAAGATGGATTTGGATGGGAAAATGGGTTGATGGGTGAAGAAGTGGACTCCCACAGGAGTAAAATTCTTTATTATGACAAGTACATACCTTAATTAACTAGAAGGAGGTACACTAGGTCCACTTCTCTCGGTTGCAGGAAGCTCAGGTGTTGCATGTTGAGTGAATTGTTGCAGGAACTCCTCTTTGGAAGTTGGCTTGTGATGCAATTTGAGGCGATGACCATTGACAAGTAGCTTAAATCTGATTGGGTCAATAGTAGTGAGTTGAACAGCACCATTGGGGTATACTTCAACAACCTCATATGGTCCTAGCCACGTTGTCTGCAATTTTTTTGCATTTTCCTGATACCTTGAGTCACAGAGCAGGGCCCAATCTCCTAGTTGGAATTTCTTGTCCTTGATAAATTTGGCATGCCACCTTATTCTTTGATTCTACACTACCTCTGTGTGATGCAAGGTTGCTCTCCTCATCTCATCCAAAGCATTCAGCTACATCATTCTTTCTCTTTGTGCCTCAGAGATATCCATCCCCAAATCTACTCCAATCCTAAGAGTTTAATGTTCAAATTCAATGGGCATCATAGCTATCTTCCCATACAGCAACTCAAAAGGAGAGAAGTTTGTTGTTGTTTTCCAGGTAGTTTTGTAGGCCCAAACAGCTTCTGGTAGCCTATTTTCCCAATCCTTTTTTATGAACAACCACTATTTCAGTCAAGATGGCTTCAATCTCCCTATTAGTTACCTCAACTTGGCCATTGGCCTGGGGGTGATAAGGAGTAGAATTCATGTGTCTTATGTTGTACTCATTGACCCATGCTGCAACAAGGGTTGGTGTGAATTGAGCCCCTTGATTAGTCACTATCTCTCTTGGAATTCCATACCTTGTGAAAATCTCCTCATAAAGAAATTCAACAACCTTATTGTCTCTTGCATGCTTCAGGGCCTTAACTTCTACCCACTTAGTTACACAATCAGTGCAAACTAAGATATAAGACTTACCGTTTGATGGAGGGTTAATGGGTCCAACAAAATCTAGTCCCAATTTGTCAAATGGAGTCATTACTACCTGAGGGAAAAGTGGCATCTCATCAGATTTTGATGGTCTTCCCATCCTCTAGCATTGATCACATTTTCTTGTATACCTTCTTGCATCCTTGTGGAGTGTTGGCCAGTAATATCCTATGTTCAAAATCTTCATTGTTGTCCTCTTGGCTACAAAATTTCCTCCACATGGTTCGTTGTGGCATGCATGCAAAATATCATATGTCTCATCTTCCCTCACACATCTCCTCATGACATGGTTTGGTCCAGTATAAAACAAGCATCTAACAATCCATGAAAAAGGAAAATATTTTTCAATGAGCACCCTTCTCTCTTTTGGAGAGAAGTGAGGAGGAACTCTCCCTGTGACCGATGATTAGCTATGTCAGCATACCAGGGTGTTTTTACACTTATGGAAAATAGATTCTCATTAGGAAAAGAGTCATCTATGGCTTGATTGTCTCCTGATGTAGTCAGCCTTGAAAGAAAATCTACAACAACATTGGCCTACCCTAGTTTATCCACAATGGTTATGTCAAACTCCTACATCAACAACAACCATCTTGCCAGCCTACCTATGATCAGGGGTTTATTCATTAGATATCCAATGGTTGCATAATCAGTGTGCAGAAATATTTGATAGCCTGTTATGTAGTGCCTAAATTTGTTCAGGGCATAGATTACTGCCAACATTTCTTTTTCTGTCATTGTATAGTTGAATTCAGCTACTTGCAAGTTTTTGCTAACAAAATAAATGGCATTTTCAATGGCTTCTTCTTTCTTTCCTAAGACTGCTCCTATGGCATAGTCTGATGCATCTATATGGATGTGGAAAGGAATCTCCCAATTAGGTCCTTTGAGTATAGTTTTATGAGTCAAAGCTTCCTTCAAATCAGAAAATTCCTTGTCACAATCTTTTGTCCATTGAAATTCAGCATCTTTGGTAAGAAGAGTATACAATGGTGTTGCTATTTTGCTAAAATCCCTGATGAACCACCTATAATAGCCTACAAGGCCCAAGAAAATCCTAACATATTTTTCATTTTGCAAATGTGGGTAGATTTTTTATCACCTCAATCTTTGCAGGATCTACATGAATTCCTTTGTGAGAGAAGTAGTGGTTAAGAACTACACCTTCCTGCATTATCATGAAACACTTTTCACTGTTTATAGATAGATTCTGATTTGCACATCTCTATAGGACTCTCCTGAGATTCTCTAATGCTTTGATTGAAATTAGCACCATAGGTGGTGAAATCATCCATATAAATTTCCATGCAATCATGAGAAATGTCTAAAAATATGCTAATGACTGCCCTCTGAAAAGTTGCAAGTGCATTACATAAACTAAATGGAAGTATCGAGTAGGCATATGTTCCCCATGGGAAGGTAAAGGTAGTATTCTCCTAGTCCTCAGGTGCAATTTGGATCTAATCGTAGCCGTTGAATCCATCTAGAAAAGAAAAGTATTGCTTTCCTGCAAGTGAGTCCAAAACTTGATCTATGAAAGGTAAGGGAAAATGGTCCTTTTTGGTGGCAAAATTGAGTTCCCTATAATCAACACAAACTCACGACTTCCCTCCCTTTTTAGATACAATCACCAATGGAGACACCCACTGGCTATCTAAAATCAGGTAGATAAATCCTGCATCTAGCAATTTCTACAGTTCCCCATTTACAATTTCTCTTAATGTAGGGTTGATTCTTCTTTGTCGCCACCTCACTGGGGTGTAATCATCTCTTATGTAAATTTTTTGAGTGCAAATCTTAGGGTCCAATCCCTTCATATCATGATAGTCCCATGCAAATGCATTTTGGTGGGTCCATAGTAAGTTTTCCAACAACAACCATTGTTCTTCATTCAGTTTGTTGTTAATATTCAAATATTTTCCTTCTAACACCTGCACTTGTGTAGTTAACTATATCATAGCTACTTCATTAATACATGGTACCTTAAGTTCATATGGTAGTAATGTATGGAACACACCTATTGCTATACGAAGTTCGGCTATAATAAGAGTGGCTACAAGAAGAATGTCTATAGGAAGAGCAGCTGTAAGAAGAGCAGGCATAAGTGTCCTGACTGGAACAATAGAATGAGAAGATGATGCTTCCTCTACTTCAAAATGATTCTAAATGATGTTAGCCAATACTAAGCCCTTACAGTTGTGATTCATAGATTGGACATCTAAACTGAATAGCCATTTCAATCATTATGAAGGTGCATTTAACTTGTCAACCCAGGGACGTGAACTTGAAATGAGTCAACATAGTATGCGCACTAAGGATCCAAAGTAGCCATATTCATTCTACAACTAAGAAAAACATAATGTTGAAGGTAAATTTCTTGGAAAGGAATAACATAAATACTGAACATCAACCAACAACTATACTAAGCTGAAATGCATGACAGAAATGAAAATCTAAGCAAACAAACAAGAAAATACTCTGTCTACTTTGGCTGCAGGAACAGTCACAAAATGGAATTCTAGTGGTTGCAAGAACAATCATTGCTAGATTCTTAACTAATTACTGAAAAAAAAAGTAATAACTAAAGTAAACTAAAGGATGGAATGCTCAACAAGTGCGCCCCCTTGGATGAGTATCCTCTAAAACTAATGTAAACTCGGATGCACAGACTTATAACTTCATTTTATTCATTGGAAAACATGAATACAATAGAGCAGTGCAACTATATTATTGAAAACTAAGAATTCAAGTACATCATCAGATCACGCAACCTCCTGAGAAAGAGCATATGAGTCTAATTTATAGGAAAAGAAGCTACTAACTAATCACCTATCAAGACGATCAACTCCAACAAATTAGGAAGACGCCACTTTAGGGAAAGTTTGAAAAGTGGGGATGTGGTTATACATGCGTGGAATCTAGTTAGACATGCTTCCCTCAACATAGATTTAACACAACAGTAATGCTTATATTCGCTCAACAATAATAAAGACCATTTACAAGGAGGTTACAACTCGATTTGCATGAGGAATCTCCCTCTATCAATAGTCTTCCCTTCGTTGACCTTTGTGTTGGATATTGTGGATATGGTTGTTGATATGTGGTCATCATTGATGTCAACACTATTAGCATGTGGTGTACCAGATGTTGTATATGTCGAGGATATTGAGAAAATTGTAAAAGGAAGTGTTCTAGGTTCCCAATGGAACTGTGCAAGTCATGAATGTGCTTTGTTCTATACATTGATTATTAGGTAATTTGGATTAAAGGGTTTATTGTTGAATGTTTCTAGATCATCTATTGGAAGTTTCAGAGGTCTGCATGAAGTTTTGATTGTGTTGTGGTCTTATAGTGTTTTTGTGGTCTCTATCATTGTTCCTGAATGAAGATTGTGTGATTCTGGTAATCTCAATTGTTGTGGATGCTTTTCTACTATTTCTTGGTGCTCTCAAATTTCTCTAGATCATTCTCTATCTTTTTGGTATGTCCACATTGACTGATGAGCTCGTGATTGAAGATCTTTTCTTGCGCATGTTTAGTTTTTCATGTTCCTCGCTGACATGTTGGTGGTAGCATGTTGTGGATTTTCGTGGTGAAAGTAACTAAAGTCTTTTTGTGTTGGAGATATTAATTTGGGTCTCCACAATGTTGTGGCCGACCTTGTTAGTTTTGCATTAGAAATTTAATTGTAAATTTGGGCCGACATTGAAAATATGGTTTATTTTTCTGGCCAACTAAGATGTGATGAAATCCCATGAAGTGGATATATAAGGACGATTTGTTGTGCAAAATTAGTGTGTGCATAAGTGTGAATATATCCCAGAGAAAGTGTAAATGTGCAAATAGTGTCTCTATCATTCGATTGTAAAGCAGAGAGTGAAGAAGTTTGAGGAAAGTGTGAAGAAGGTTTTCTGAGCTTAATTGGAACTTTAATCAGGCTTGTGTAGAAGTTATTTTTTCAGTTCATACTTTGTGGATCTAATCTAGATATTTTTGTATTGTTGGACAGTGTGTCCTCTTTTGTATTTGAGCAGTGAGCTCTAGGCAGTGTGCTTGAATGCATGTGCATTCCCCTTATTTTTTATCTTTATACTTTTAACAGAGTATAATCTTGTGGACTAACATCCACCGTGTTTTTTTCCCTAACAGGGTTTCGACATAAAAAAATATTGGTGTTATTTGTCTCTCTGATGCGTTAATTGCTTGTGGTTATTTGCTTATTCATCAGATATGAGATTAAAGTTAAGATAAGTTAGAAAAGTTGAAGTTTCTGTCACAACTGATTCACCCCCCCTCTCATTTGTGTGTCCTTGTTTTTCCAACAATTGGTATTTGAGCAGGTTCCTCTAAAGAAGTATAAAAGCTTGAGGTGATCCAAGATGGCAACAACATTCAAGACAGACAGTCCTAGATTTGATGGCATGAACTATTCAATGTGGAAAGTTTGGATGCACTGTCACTTAAAGTGTATTGGTGAAGCTTTCTAGAAGATTACAAGAGATCCATATACTATTCCTCAAAATGGTCCCTCCACTGCTGATGAGATAAAATATGCTGAAAATAATGTTAGGGCTATTGAAGCTTTGGTGTGTGCTCTGACAGATTCGGAGATGGCTAATGTGTTGGGTTTGGAGACAACTCATGAGATTTGGACGAAACTGGAAACTTTGTATGAAGGAGATGCATAGTTGAAGATGACTAAAGTACTCAAATCCTTGCCTCCATCCTACAAGATGAAGGTTCATGCTATTGAAGAGTTCAGATCAGTGAACAAGATAGCAAGAGACACATTGATCAAGAAGCTTGTTGCTTTTGAAATAAGTGAATTTGGTGAATCTACACCAAATACTTAGTCTACATTCAAGGCCACTATATCCAGAAGTAACAAGAAAAGATATAATCTAAGAGAGAGTTCCAGAAAGATATCCAAGTATGATGAAGAATTGAAATAGCTTGAAGATATAGAAAGAGAGGTAGAAGGACTGAAAGCACTGATTGCTAAGCAAGAAGGTAGAAGAAAAGGTAAGTATGAAGATGTATTGCCTATTAAATGTTTTTCATGTAGTAAAATAGGTCATTTTGTATCAAGATGTCCTGAAAGAGTTCCTAGATCTAATCCTGAGTAGTCTAGATTCCAAAAGAGATGCTACTTTGTTGAAGAAGCGGTGACTAATGATGAATTTGATAAAGATAATGGAAAAGAAGATGAATGGGATTTCATTGCTACCATTCAAGATACTCCTGTGACTACCGAATCTACTAAAGATGAAAAATCTCTTGCAACC
Organism: Sequoia sempervirens; assembly: GCA_007258455.2. Taxonomy (NCBI): domain Eukaryota; kingdom Viridiplantae; phylum Streptophyta; class Pinopsida; order Cupressales; family Cupressaceae; genus Sequoia; species Sequoia sempervirens. Next base: position 43,042 of record VDFB02000827.1, on the reverse strand, counting down.
CAAGTTGAAGAAAAGGATGAGTGGGTGATTGATAGTGGATGCTCACATCATATGACCGGTGATAAAAGAAAATTTGTGAGTCTAGAGAAGTATGATGGTGGGGTTATAAGATTTGGAGATAACAATGCTAGTGTGATTCGTGGCAGAGGATCTATTTATCTTGGTGGTAAGGATAACACTGATGATGTTCTTTATGTTGAAGGCCTGAAGAACAACTTGTTGAGTGTTGGATAGATGGTTCACAAGGGATATGATCTTCATTTCAAAGATGGAAGATGAAAGATACATGGAAGTTCTGGGGATATGATTGCAACAAGAAAACAAAAAAAAGGTAATATTTTTCATGTGAATATTGCTAATGGAACTTGTTTAATTGCTCAAGTAGATGAGAGTTGGTTGTGGCATAGGAGGTTGTGCTATGTAAACTTTGACAACATTATCAAGATAAGTTCTACTCAAGTAGTAAGAGATCTACCTAAGTTAGTGAAGCCTACTAATGTAATCTGTAAGGAATGTCAGATGGGTAAACAAACTAGAGTCTCTTTCTGGAGCAAACAATTTCATTCAAATAATTTTTTGGAGCTGCTACATACTGACCTTTATGATCCCTCTAGAGTCAGAAGTATTCATGGAGAAAGGTATTTTATGTTGGTTATTGATGATTACTCTAGAATGATTTGGGTTTCCTTTTTAAGAGAAAAATGTGAAGCATTGGAGAAGTTCAAAAGTTTCAAGGCTATGGCAGAAAATGAGAAAGGCCTTAAAATGAAGTGCCTGAGATCTGACAGAGGTGGTGAATTTATTTCCAAGGAATTCGACTCTTATTGTGAAGATCATGGTATTAAAAGATAGTTATCTGCTCCTCGAACCCCTCAACAGAATGGAGTTGTAGAGAGAAAGAATAGAACAATTCTGGATGCTGTCAGAACAATGATGATGGAAGGAAATGTATCTCAAATGTACTGGAGTGAAGTCGTAAGCACTGCTATGTATACTTTGAATCAGGTAAATGTTAATGGTAATTCTGGTAAGACTCCTTATGAGTTATGGTTTGGTCACAAGCCTACTGTTAAGTATTTTAAGATCTTTGGAAGCAAGTGTTATATCAAGAAACGTGATGATATAGGAAAATTTGATGCAAGCAGTGATGAAGGAATCTTCCTAGGTTACTCCACTAAAAGCAAGGCCTATTGGTGCTATAACAAAAGGTTAAGAAAGATGGTTAAAAGTGAAAATGTTAGAGTTGATGAGAACTCTGTCAAACCATCCAGACATTGTAGTTATGATTCAGATGAAGACATTACAAGCCAAGGGAAGAATACTCAAACACATAATCTACTTTAGATTATTCCATATGTTCTAGTGAAGCAACCTCAATTTGTTTTGGTAAATCAAGTCAGTTAGGAGACATAGACAAGTGCAAGTGTAGAAGAAAGATCAGAAGAGTCAGAAGTTCAAGAATGCCCCAAAACTCCAAGGTAAGTAAAGTTGAATCATTTTGAAAGTCAAATCATAGGAGATAAGAGTAAAGGAGTGCAAACTAGAAGAAAAATTGTAGAAGAATATTGTTTGATTTCCAAGATTGAACCTAAAAATTTCACTGAAGCCTGTCAAGATAAACACTGGTTGGAAGCTATGAAGGAAGAGTTGACATAGATTGAAAAGAATGACACATGGATACTTTTCTAAGGCCTAAAGACAAAAATGTGATTGGTACTAAATGGGTGCTTAGAAACAAGTTGAATGAAGAAGGTGAAGTGGTCTGAAAGAAAGCAAGACTGGTATGTAAAGGGTATTCTCAAATGGAAGGTATTGATTTTGAAGAAAAATTTTCCCCTATCTCTAGGATTGAAGTTGTTAGACTATTTCTTGCTTATGTTGCACACAAGAACTATAAATTCTATCAAATGGATGTAAATTATGCATTTCTGAATGAAGAACTAGAAGAAGAAATGTATATAGAACAGCCAGATGGATTTCAGCTAATAGACAAAGAAGATATGGTTTGCAGATTGAAGAAAGCTTTGTATGGACTTAAGCAAGCCCCCAAAGCCTAGTACGCTAGATTGGACAAATACCTACTGAAGCTTGGATTCACTAAAGGTACTGTTGACAACAACTTATACTTTAAATTAGAAAATGATAAGGAGTTAATTATAGAAGTTTTGTTGATGATATCATTTTTGGAGGAGATGATAATCTATGCATGAAGTTTGTTGATGAGATGAAGAATGAATTTGAGATGAGTATGATTGGATAGATGAAGTTCTTCTTGGGATTGCAAGTTACACAGTTGGACAAGGGGATTTTCATATCTCAGTCCAAATATGTGAAAGAACTACTAATTTTTTTGGAATGGATGACTCCAAACCTGTTGGTACCCCCATGGTGACCGGATGTAAGTTGACACTGAATGATGACTCTCCTAAGGCAAATCAAACTAGATATAGTTCAATGATCGGTGGATTGGTTTACTTGACTTGGACTAGACTAGACATTATGAATGTTGTATGCATGGTTGCTAGATTTCAAGTAGATCCAAAAGAATCACATGTAATTGTTGTGAAGAGAATTTTTAGGTATCTAAAAGGAACAGTTGACTTTGGACTTTGGTATCCAAAGGATGATGATTTCACTTTTTGTGCATATATTGATGCGGATTGAGCTGGTGATGTAGATGACAGAAAAAGTACTAGTGGTGGTGCTTTCTTCCTAGGGAAGAAATTGGTGTCCTGGTTGAGCAAAAAGCAAAACTCAATTTCTCTATCTACTACTGAAGTAGAATACATTGTCACTGCCAATAATTGTACTCAAGTGATATGGATGAAACAGATGTTGAGAGATATCAAGGTGGTATATGAAGAACCTATTGCTATATACTGTGACAATTCAAGTGCAATAAATATCTCAAGGAATCTAGTGCTGCATTCTAAGACTAAACATATATCAATCAAGTTTCATTTCTTGAGGGAGAAAGTGAATGAGAAAGAAGTCAAACTGAAGTATGTGCCTACCAAAGAACAAATTGCAGATATCTTTACTAAACCATTGCTGAAGGATAATTTTGAGTATCTCAGAGGAATGCTAGGGGTAATCACCCCTCCTGATAAGAACTAAAAGATGCATTTTCTTGCATCAATTTGTGAACTTCATTGCTATATTTTGATCTGGATTGATGTTTCGCAGCTGCTACTCAGGGGGAGTAGTCAGACGTGTAGATATGTGGTTCAGAGCATGTATATGGGAAGGTCATTTTTACCTTTTCCATTGATGTCAAAGGGGGAGAAGTGTAATGTGAAAAATCCTTTCAAGAGGAGAAGTGCAGAAGAAGTCAGTGTGTTGGGTTGATGGTATTTTTCACATCATGTGTTGCCATCAATGCCAAAGGGGGAGATTGTTGGATATTGTGGATATGGTTGTTGATATGTGGTTGTCATTGATGTCAACACTATTAGCATTTGGTGTATCAGATGTTGTATATGTCGAGGATATTGAGAAAAATGTAAAAGGAAGTGTTCTAGGTTCCCAGTGGAGCTGTGTTGGTCATGAAGGTGCTTTGTTTTGTACATTGATTATTAGCTAATGTGGATTAAAGGGTTTATTGTTGAATGTTTCTAGATCATCTACTGGAAGTTTCAAAGGTTCACATGAAGTTTTGATTGTGTTGCGTTCTGACAATGTTTATGTGGTCTCTATCATTGTTCCTGAATTAAGATTGTGTGATTTTGGTAATCTTAGTTGTTGTGGATGCTTCTTTGTTGTTTCTTGGTGCTCTCATATGTCTCTAGATCATTCTTTATCTTTGTGGTATGTCCACATTGACCGATGAGCTCGTGATTGAAGATATTTTCTTGTGCATGTTCAGTTTTTCATGTTCCTGACCGACATGTTGGTGGTAGCACGTTATGGATCTTCATAGCGAAAGTAACTAAAGCATTTTTCTGTTGAAGATATTAATTTGGGTCTCCACTATGTTTTGGCTGACCTTGGTAGTTTTGCATTAGAAATTTAATTGTAAATTTGGGCCAACATTGAAAATATGTTTTATTTTTCTGGCTGACTAAGATGTGATGAAATCCCATGAAGCAAATATATAAGGGTGATTGGTTGAGTGAAGTTAGTGTGTGCATAAGTGTGAATGTATGTCAAATAAAGTGTAAATGTGTGAATAGTGTCTCTATCATTCGATTGCATAACAGAGAGTGAAGAAGGTTTTTTGAGCTTAATTGGAACTGTAATCAGGCTTGTGTAGAAGCTATTCTTTTAGTTCATACTCTATGGATCTAATCCATATTTTTGTATTGTTGGACAATGAGTCCTCTTTTGTACTTGAGTAGTGAGCTCTAGGCAGTGTGCCTGAATGCATGTGCATTCCCCTTATTATTTCTCTTTATGCTTTTAACAGAGTATAATCTTATGGACTAACATCCACCATGGTTTTTCCCCTAACAGGGTTTCCATGTAAAAAATCTTGGTGTTATTTGTCTCTCTGATGTGTTAATTTCTTATGGTTATTTCCTTATTCATCAGATTTGAGATTAAAGTTAAGATAAGATAGAAAAGTTGAAGTTTTTGTCACAACTGATTCACCCCCCCTCTCAGTTTTGTGTCCTTTTTCTAACACTTTGCATGACCACTTTGTTAACCGTTATGGTGAATGACCAACTAGCATAATCTTCTCAATTTAGTGGCCTGTAATCATATCTACATGGAAATATTAGTACACACAATAATTGCATATCTGTAACTATTAATTCTTTTCTACTTTTAATTTCCAATTTATAAATCTACTTATTTAATTCCTTTATCTTCGTTCTCCAACATAAGTTCTATATATGATGTATCTATGCAAATATATATAACTAAAACCTTTTTTGATAAAGTTAAAAAAATTTAAAAAAATATTAACTTATTTGATTTCACTAATCAACTAATTCCCTTTTAATGAAATTAATACATATTTAAGATAATAAAAGGAGGAGAGATATTATCAAATAATGAAAACCTATAAACTATCAAACTATAAGGCTACACAACCATTAGATAAGCATGGTAAAAATCAACATATATTGCTTAACACGGACAAATGAAATCATTTATCTAAGAAAATATTTTAGTCATCTAATTACTATTATCATAACACCTAAGATGCATATGTATGTTATTAACAACTTATAGCTTCTTAATCTTTACATCAAATCATACAAAGGCAGTATATATATAATTATGTACTTTATATATATATATATATATCCGATCTTCAAAAGCCCAAATAACTGTTCATCAAATAAGAGAGTTATCTCCTTAACTAAAGGACCAACCAGGTTGAAGGTAAGCATGAGATGCAAATTAAGCCTAACACAAAAAGGAACTTAGTTACAAGGTAAAATTTGATACTTTCAGTAAGAGTAAAGGGCGGGAAATTGCAAGATAAGCACAAATGAATTTAGCAAGGAAGCTCTTCAAATTTATTGCATTAATGAGCACATTGAAACCAATTCTAATACTATAACTTTGCTAATGTTCAAGGTGCATGCATGTGCGCAAGTGAAGTGATTGAGTATAGAATAAACTTCACACACTGGAAATCCTTATTGCATTACATATATAGTTGATCATTATGAGTGCATGGATTCAGATATCTAGCAAGAGAGATTACATAAGCTTTTAAACTTCCTATTATGATCAGGTACGCAGCTGAGACGGATTGCCAACGGTATCAGGGAGATTATATAAATTTAGATTACCAGACTATGCAAAGGAGCTCATCTAAACACTGTATCCAATAACATCAATTTCGCTCAACTTCGACTGAACGGAGGTAATTGGCAAAGGCTTGAAACATTGCGCAGACCAAGAGAATTAAATAATCTGCTCATTGGTCCTCAATTCTTCACTTGAACAATCTGCTCAATGACGGCATCAGAGAAGACACACGAACCAAGCTTCCTCCAAGTTTGAGATGGTTACGGTTGCAAAAACGTGAGGAACCATTTTCCCTCAGTCTTATAGCTAACATTTGGGATTTTGATAACAAAATCAGAGAGTTTAATTAAATCTATACACCCTACCATGTTCAAGTGCTGCGGCTGTGTCAGGTTGCCAAGTATATCAGAAAGTGAATATTGGAAATTGGAAATATCGCCATCTACTTGCATTATTGACATTATTTCAAGTGTTGCAACTGTGATAGATTGACAGGAGTATCAAGCAGATTATTTAAACCTTTAAACTTCCTATTATGTCCCAGTGCGCGGATGAGACTGGTTGACACAAAAAACATAGAGAGATTATTTAAAACTCTACAACATTATATTTTCAAGTACAATAGATGTGGTAGGTTGCCCCCGAAACTGGGAGACTATTTTTACCTCCTCTGATTTCTATGTTTGAGCGTTTCTACTGAGACAGGTTGCTAAAGGAATAACAGTTTTGAAGTTTATATTCATTCTATTGCTATCTGATATATGAAGGTATCTAATCTGTGATTTGTGTATATTTTATCCGATCTCTTCTCAATATCATAATCCTGGTTAGTGTCTCCCTGCCTACACCTAGAATTGAGAATTAAGAAATATGCAACAAAATAAGGAAGTATGTATACCAGGGGGCACATCTAATTGATGAGAGATGAAGCTACGAATTATAATGATTGCAATTTATGCCAGAATAATGCATGAAACAATTTCTCAAAGAATGTCTATTAGTTACAATATAAAGAGGCTATGAGTTTCTATATTATCTAGCCAAATTCCTCCTGCTTTATCAAACACATGGCCAAAGAATCCGACTATACATAACCTGTTTGTCGAATAATCTGTTATGCATGGGAATCTATTTAATCTTTGAATGCAGATTAATGGAGAAAGATGAACATTGTTGTGAGATCCAAGTGTTCCTTCTGCCGATAGGCTTTGTCAAGGATTTCATATTAAATCTACGCTCGAAATAGTGTATGACTTACAAGGTGGCGAACGAAGAACAAGTAAAACTCTAACGTTTGAGATCATAAAGAGTAAAGACGCATCATTCACTCAATTTGCATTTTCCCAATCCTAAATCCGTGTATAATTATTTAACCACATTTACTTACACAAATACTAGCAACATAAATAAAATATAAACCGGTGATGGGTGTACTTATCTGATAAAGTGCATTCAAAACAGCCTCCTGTATCAAAGGTTTGTGCAGTCCCTCCTATGCTCCCTGTAGCACACATCTTTTAACATTCCCCCCTCCCTTTTGAGTTGTCTCATCCATTCTCATTTATGAGTTTCAATGATTGAAATCTTTTCCTGGAAGGTGGTGAGACAGAGGAAGATAAAACATATACCATCTTTGCAGCTTTTCTTGCCCTTTCCTCTTCCCAAACATCTTATCACGATTTATTTAATTAATAAACTATTCACTTTCCATTTTCCAATTGCCTTCCTTTTTATTATTTTCTTTTCCAGATTATTTTGTTCATTATTATTATTAAATCAATTTATCTAATAATATCACTTGTGCTTTTAATTTGATCATTTGATCTAAATCATTTGATTTAATTTAATGGATTATTATTTTAATTTCTAATTATATTTTAAATAACCTCACAGATTCACTTATGATTTAAATTTATTATTTAAACATGACTACTAACATTTGATATTTTCCACACAATCGAATAACACAGTAATCAATGAACTATACACAAATACTCACACAAAAGTTCAGAACAACTGACACGGAGGGGTATTACATCCTCCCCCCCTTAAAAATTGACTTACTCCTGGAAGTCGAGCTCAATCATAATCATGGTAACACAACAATATCAAAGATCATAAGCACATCAGCACCATAACTTAAAACATCAATTAAACGTCATCAAGTAAGCAATGAAAATTAAACAACCCAAAAATAAGGAAATGATACCAAAGCAAAAGAGGTGACAGGGTTGCAACCCGACCAATTTGTCAAACACTAAAACAGATGACGAACTAGGATGGGAAAACTTTCTTGTCAGCCCCTATGTTCAACATCAAGCCCATTGGGTGTATATAATGCTCCCCTGTCCTGACAATGCAGGTGGAATCGAGACTTAATCCCTGCAAGCCTGCATGCAAACAAACATTGTGCACAATACATATATATCACAAATACATTGTGAGAGGAAATCCCAGCATGGTAGGGCACTCGTGAGCGAGTGATACCACACTGTCCCTCCCACCAAACCACACATAAAAGTCAAAACAATTCTAGTAACTCGTAAAAAATTTTCTTCTAATTAATTTGGAAATATTCATATAAGGATACTAACCATAAACCTAATTCATCCACTAAAATGAATTACTACTTGACATTATAAGTATCTATACCTGCATATTACAATTACATTACCTTCGTCACTATGCTTTCTGAAGCCCACTTCCTGTAAATCAAAAGCTACCATAGAACATTGCACATTAGTACTGATAATTCAAGTTGCATCTTAACCTCAAGATACTATATTCTGCTAAAAATCATAGAATAATTATCCCCAAAACCTTACATTTTCATTAAAACTCATAATTTTCCCACAAAGAACTCCACTTTAACCATTATTCAACACCAAATCTCACATCAATTTCAATAAAAAGGGTAAAATTTTACATCTTCACATATTCAAGAAACATAATTCATCACTCAAGGACAACAAAATCGCAGATTTCATGCACACTTGACATATTCACACACATAAAACATATCACCAAGAACACATCACACTAAAACAAGGGTCCATAGAGCATCCCTGACAGGAAGGATATCGGTGCATTGTGCACTACACCGAGGGTCCTATCCTTTCCCATCAGTTTCCTACACCATCGACCCGACACCATCAAACGAAAGAAATTCAAATTCACAACAATGACAAAAGAAAAGTAAAACTCAAGACTCACGGGTGTAAGCGCAAGGTTACATAGTGAGCGCACATAGTGCCCAGTGTATGAACCTAGGCTCTGATACCAATGTTGTAACGCCTCGCCGTGTGAACCCCAAAGGATAATTACACAATAATTATAGCACAATTTTTTTTTAAAGTAAACATAACATACACATTAAGTCATAACATGAATTTCATTAAAGCAGATTCACTAACACATACATCCCTTAGGGTACATGAGGAGTCATTACGTGACTTAGATCCACATAACGACAATAAAGAATAAAAGCCAAAGATATAATCCATAACAAAGTAAACATTAACAAATGAAACACACACATGATAATCATTGATAAGAAACTATCTGAGTACATGAATACAACATATGCATGAATAACTTAACACATTGAATAACAACTGCCAATAGCCATATAAGATTTAACGTTGCATTACAATACAATGTTCAAGATGTACAATGATACAAAAGTGGTTCCAATCATAAATGGAAACCATACACAAGATAACATGATACAAATAAATAGATGAAAACTGGCTCCATGACAGATACAACTCTGGAGTCGTTGCAACAACACCAATCCGCACCTCTCGATCCTCGACTGGGGACCCAATGGGGTGCTTAGCACGTTCCACCCGACCATGTGAGTTCGAAGACCCACCCCCCGTGCTAGAAGCTAACAAGAAAGAGACCTCAACCAAGAACATCCAAAATGGGAACCACGAGACTCAATGCCATACAAAAGTATCATAAAACTCAAGGATTACCATGACATAATCAACAACACCCAAGAGTCAACATAATAACTTAAATTCATAAAACCCATCACATAGATCAAAGCGATAACTAGTAACAAGTAACCAAAGGATGATCATTAGACACTTCCAAATGAAAAGAATAACAATAACATCATATCTTAGTACCAAAAGAGTACAAGGTCATAAGTCAAATATTAATGAGATCATCCAAAACCACAAAGTACACCAAAGATGTGTTAAGACAATAATCATAAATCGCTTTAAGTCAATATAAACAACCAACTTAACCAATCTCCCATAACATACTTCCAGAGGAACACAATAAAGTAAACACATGGGCAACTAGGGGAGAGTGTCATCGCATAGTCCTACATGGGCTGTCCTGTGCTCTTCCTCCCAACTGGATGGCTGTCCTGTGCTCTTCCTCCCGCCGGTCCATAGGGTGACTCATGCGGAGCCGTAGACCTCTCGAGAGGACGAGGTCATGACCTTGCCAACCACGGCCTTCTCAGCCTTCCATTAGTCTGCGGAAGCACTAATGAAGACGAGGCATCCATTTTTAAAATCTTGCAATGATATTACTACCCAACCCACCTAAGTTAATTATTAGGTTTTCACTTATTTACTAACTCACTCGTGGGTTATCCTGAGCTCTTCCCCTTAAACGGGGCGCCGGCCCCCACGAGGAGCCACTCTCCCTAGAGACCCACCAAAAAACATAAAAATCAAGGGTTGTACCATCATAATTTGAACAAAGAATCACAACATAAAAGCAGGCGAGGCATTATCCATCTCGCTATAAATACATAATCAAGTTTCAACAATTCCCGTACAACCCTTTCCAAAATCATGAAATCAAAACACTTGCCACATCAAGGGCACATAAAGAGAGAAAACATCAACTGACAATCATCTCAAGCCTCTGGAAGTATCTCAAAAAGAATAAAAACCCACAAACAAGGGTAACACAAGTTTTCCCCCAATAATTCCAACACAAGGATAAAATTTCCCTCAAATAAGAGATTAACTCCAAAAGCCAAAGAAAGTTTCATCAAACCCCATCCATAAATCAATCAACTCTAACACACAAATACAATCCATATAACAACAATGGTGTTACCTCATAAGGAATCATAGAAGAAAATTAACCTTTAAATCAACAAGAATCACTCAACATCCAAAAACCACCAATTAGGCATTCCACGGGAGACCTCAATTTTCTCCTCACAAGAATCCCTTAGAGTGGTACGAGAATTACATTCATAAAAACAGCAACACAACTTAACTTAAAGAAGATCACCAACTCAAATTAACTCAAGAAAAGTCACAAAGAAAGAGTATGCCAAAACACTCATAAAACGACATGAATCCAAAGGAATGAAAAATACTTCCAAATCCAAGCATTTCCAAAGAGGATACCACAAATAGGATACACCAAATTACCCCTAAAAGATCAATGACCAATCAAAAACAATTTATCCATTTGTCCAAAAATAATTAATTTTAAAAATAAACAAGGGAACTCTAAAATCAATATCGTAATTATCTCAAGGCATATTTCACAAAAGATTATTTCCCTCGAACAATAATATTTGAGACAATCTTAATACACTAATCTTACCATTCCACTCTAAAGGTTATAAAATAACAATATTCACCTACAAATTAACAAGGAATAAACCATACTGATTGTAATAATAATAATATCCTAAACTTCTTATTCTTCATAGACAAATATGCTAATCATAACCTTCATTCAATTTTCAATGTCAAGGAAACTTAACTTTGTTTATCTTTATTAGAGTAACCATTTAAAATCAACACCGTCATTTAATTAGATTCTATAAGTACTCAAAATACCACTCACTCCATTTAATTCTTTTCTACTTTTAATTTCCAATTTATAAATCTACTTATTTAATTCCTTTATCTTCGTTCTCCAACATAAGTTCTATATATGATGTATCTATGTAAATATATATAACTAAAACCTTTTTTGATAAAGTTAAAAATTTTAAAAAAAATATTAACTTATTTGATTTCACTAATCAACTAATTCCCTTTTAATGAAATTAATACATATTTAAGATAATAAAAGGAGGAGAGATATTATCAAATAATGAAAACCTATAAACTATCAAACTATAAGGCTACACAACCATTAGATAAGCATGGTAAAAATCAACATATATTGCTTAACACGGACAAATGAAATCATTTATCTAAGAAAATATTTTAGTCATCTAATTACTATTATCATAACACCTAAGATGCATATGTATGTTATTATCAACTTATAGCTTCTTAATCTTTACATCAAATCATACAAAGGCAGTATATATATAATTATGTACTTTATTTATATATATATATATCCGATCTTCAAAAGCCCAAATAACTGTTCATAAAATAAGAGAGTTATCTCCTTAACTAAAGGACCAACTAGGTTGAAGGTAAGCATGAGATGCAAATTAAGCCTAACACAAAAAGGAACTCAGTTACAAGGTAAAATTTGATACTTTCAGTAAGAGTAAAGGGCGGGAAATTGCAAGATAAGCACAAATGAATTTAGCAAGGAAGCTCTTCAAATTTATTGCATTAATGAGCACATTAAAACCAATTCTAATACTATAACTTTGCTAATGTTCAACGTGCATGCATGTGCGCAAGTGAAGTGATTGAGTACAGAACAAACTTCACACACTGGAAATCCTTATTGCATTACATATATAGTTGATCATTATGAGTGCATGGATTCAGATATCTAGCAAGAGAGATTACATAAGCTTTTAAACTTCCTATTATGATCAGGTACGCAGCTGAGACGGATTGCCAACGGTATCAGGGAGATTATATAAATTTAGATTACCAGACTATGCGAAGGAGCTCATCTAAACACTGTATCCAATAACATCAATTTCGCTCAACTTCGACTGAACGGAGGTAATTGGCAAAGGCTTGAAATATTGCGCAGACCAGGAGAATTAAATAATCTGCTCATTGGTCCTCAATTCTTCACTTGAACAATCTGCTCAATGACGGCATCAGAGAAGACACACGAACCAAGCTTCCTCCAAGTTTGAGATGGTTACGGTTGCAAAAACGTGAGGAACCATTTTCCCTCAGTCTTATGGCTAACATTTGGGATTTTGATAACAAAATCAGAGAGTTTAATTAAATCTATACACCCTACCATGTTCAAGTGCTGCGGCTGTGTCAGGTTGCCAAGTATATCAGAAAGTGAATATTGGAAATTGGAAATATCGCCATCTACTTGCATTATTGACATTAGTTCAAGTGTTGCAACTGTGATAGATTGACAGGAGTATCAAGCAGATTATTTAAACCTTTAAACTTCCTATTATGTCCCAGTGCGCGGATGAGACTGGTTGACACAAAAAACATAGAGAGATTATTTAAAACTCTACAACATTATATTTTCAAGTACAACAGATGTGGTAGGTTGCCCCCGAAACTAGGAGACTATTTTTACCTCCTCTGATTTCTATGTTTGAGCGTTTCTACTGAGACAGGTTGCTAAAGGAATAACAGTTTTGAAGTTTATATTCATTCTATTGCTATCTGATATATGAAGGTATCTAATCTGTGATTTGTGTATATTTTATCCGATCTCTTCTCAATATCATAATCCTGGTTAGTGTCTCCCTGCCTACGCCTAGAATTGAGAATTAAGAAATATGCAACAAAATAAGGAAGTATGTATACCAGGGGGCGCATCTAATTGATGAGAGATGAAGCTACGAATTATAATGATTGCAATTTATGCCAGAATAATGCATGAAACAATTTCTCAAAGAATGTCTATTAGTTACAATATAAAGAGGCTATGAGTTTCTATATTATCTAGCCAAATTCCTCCTGCTTTATCAAACACATGGCCAAAGAATCTGACTATACATAACCTGTTTGTCGAATAATCTGTTATGCATGGGAATCTATTTAATCTATGAATGCAGATTAATGGAGAAAGATGAACATTGTTGTGAGATCCAAGTGTTCCTTCTGCCGATAGGCTTTGTCAAGGATTTCATATTAAATCTACGCCCAAAATAGTGTATGACTTACAAGGTGGCGAACGAAGAACAAGTAAAACTCTAACGTTTGAGATCATAAAGAGTAAAGACGCATCATTCACTCAATTTGCATTTTCCCAATCCTAAATCTATGTATAATTATTTAACCACATTTACTTACACAAATACTAGCAACACAAAGAAAATATAAACAGGTGATGGGTGTACTTATCTGATAAAGTGCATTCAAAACAGCCTCCTGTATCAAAGGTTTGTGCAGTCCCTCCTATGCTCCCTGTAGCACACATCTTTTAACATTCCCCCCTCCCTTTTGAGTTGTCTCATCCATTCTCATTTATGAGTTTCAATGATTGAAATCTTTTCCTGGAAGGTGGTGAGACAGAGGAAGATAAAACATATACCATCTTTGCAGCTTTTCTTGCCCTTTCCTCTTCCCAAACATCTTATCACGATTTATTTAATTAATAAACTATTCACTTTCCATTTTCCAATTGCCTTCCTTTTTATTATTTTCTTTTCCAGATTATTTTGTTCATTATTATTATTAAATCAATTTATCTAATAATATCACTTGTGCTTTTAATTTGATCATTTGATCTAAATCATTTGATTTAATTTAATGTATTATTATTTTAATTTCTAATTATATTTTAAATAACCTCACAGATTCACTTATGATTTAAATTTATTATTTAAACATGACTACTAACATTTGATATTTTCCACACAATCGAATAACACAGTAATCAATGAACCATACACAAATACTCACACAAAAGTTTAGAACAACCAACACGGAGGGGTATTACATCCTCCCCCCCTTAAAAATCGACTTACTCCTGGAAGTCGAGCTCAATCATAATCATGGTAACACAACAATATCAAAGATCATAAGCACATCAACAGGGTTCAAACCTGAGACAATCCTTGCCAACTTAATAGAAAAAATTTTCTCCTTCAAAAGCAAAGTATAGACCCTTGGAGGGTCCTGCATTCTAAAATCTATGGTACCAAGGCTCTCATATCATCCACCTTCTTTTTTAAAGTAGCAACTTTTGCATCCTTGTCTTCAATTTCCTCATCTTTCTTTTGAATTTCCTTCTTCAGTCTACGTTTCTCCTCCTTCCATTCTTCTTCCCTTCTTTGAATTTCCTTCCATAAATGCAGAGCTACCATGTGCATTGAAAAATTAGGGGGGTTATGTATTCCTATCAGAATTTTTCCTAGCACTAATGCTTGCTCTTCATATAGTACCAACTACAAGGATTCGGGTTGTTCAGTCAATTCCGGCTGTAGGGGTACTGATTGTTCTCCCAATTTTGGTTGCAAAGCCTCTTGTTCCTATTCTTGCTCATGCTGCAAGAACTCTTGCTGCAGGATCTCTTGCTATAGGAAATATTGATTTTCCTCATACCCTTGATTCTCAACTTGTTCTATAATATCAACAAGATCTGTCAGTGTTATGTTCGCTACTTTCTCAAATATGTCCTCTTTCTCGACATTCACCTGCCCCATTGGAGCTTTTGTGTCCCCCTATGATATTTCTCTAGACTTAGGGCTTTCCTGCGGAGGAATATCAAAGGCTGGCCTGACTCATCTTGATTTCTTGGGAGGGCTTTCACATTTTTCTTTGGCTGTAGGATGAACAATGTCAGCCTTACGCTTCCTAGAGCTTGGTACTTCTTTTTCTATCGGCTACTTTTTAGCTTTTCCTTTTCTTATTTCTACTTCTCTCTTT
Organism: Sequoia sempervirens; assembly: GCA_007258455.2. NCBI lineage: Eukaryota > Viridiplantae > Streptophyta > Pinopsida > Cupressales > Cupressaceae > Sequoia > Sequoia sempervirens. The sequence goes on along the minus strand of VDFB02000827.1, from coordinate 27,572 downwards.
TGTGCCCTAGTTTTTATTAGGATGCCAAGAGGAACATCATCATCATAATCTAGAGAGGAACTTTCTTTGTCTAGGTGCTCTATCTCAGAAGAATTAATCTCTATGGCATGTTCTGTTGTAGGAGGGTTTGCACTAGGGGCTATGCCAGGAGTGGCTTCAGCCATGCTCAATCTCCTGCTAGACCTATGGGGTTGAGATAACCCTAGGTCTCAAATGCTCTGGTCTAATTTGATCAATATTTACGAATTCATCCCAAGTCATATCAAACACATCATGCAGAGACTTCTCAACTAACAATTTAATCAAACAATGGTGGGAAATGGAATTGTCCCTACCTTTCTGAGTCTCGGCTGCCATGATTGAAAAAAGGTGGTAAATCATGTTTGACACATTCATCCTCCTCTTGTGCCTCATGTGATTCAAGATTTTAAAGTGCACGAAATGTAGATTCGACTAGCGTCCTTCACAAATGATATATTTTATAACATAAACAACTATTTGCTTCCATGGCTCAGGCAGAGAGGTTCTTTTTGCACCTTGTTTGTGCACGATCAATGGAGGGTCGCCAGTTTCTTCAAATTTGGCCCAAGTTGGCCTAGCGCCTCTTGAACAAGGTAATTTTCACCATTGGTAGGCAACAGTGTAACCTTTGTAATTCTTTCTTCAGTAGCCAACACTTCCAGCCCTTTTATAGTGGCTTTTCCCTCAGACAATGTCTTGGAAAATTCTAATGCAATGTCCTCATTAAAACCATTCAGCTTCAGGAAGCAGTCTAACCAGCCGCAGTTTCTGAATTCAGCTTGTGAAGGTGCATCCTACAGTAATACATCATGAACTATGGGTTCATTCCTGATTAACCCACCTCCCATTGTCTGCAATCAACAATCACTTTGCAAAGTTTTCCTTCCCACAACACTACCAAATTTCCAATTCCAATGTCATCTAAATTTTCCCTTTTTGTTTTACCTTTTCTTTCTTTCTTTTTTACTTTTTGGTGAATTAAGATTATGATAGGATCAATAATGGAATTAAAGGATTAATAAAGGAAGATTATGATGGAGAAAAATGGTGACGGTGGTTGGTGTCACCTTACACGTATGAGTTGTCATCTCACTCAAAATTCAAATTGACTCAACTTAAACGTTGTTGACATAGACTAGCATGGACTGACATGTGGGAAAAGTACTCACATATTTTCCCCCCAACCTAAATTTGAGCATGTTTCCTCACATGTGAGGTGGTAAGGATGATTTGACAGTGATAGGGAATAATGACATGCTATAGTGAATGTCCATATTAATTCACAACAATTAAATGAATGCACTAAAGACAATTAAGAGATAGAAATTAATGCACACATACCTAGATTCATGGAAGATTCATTGAAAAGATTGTTGAGAAAGTATCAGTCACCTTTTAAGGAATAAGTTGAGAAATTTAATGAAAATGAGGTGGAATGAGGTGAAGTGGAAGTCTTTATTATGACAAGTACATACCTTAATTAGCCAAAAGGAGGGACACTAGGTCCACTTCTCTCAACTACAGGAAGCTCAAGTGTTGCATGATGAGTGAATTGCTACAGGAACACCTCTTTGGAAGTTGGCTTGTGGTACAATTTGAGGAAATGAACATTGACAAGCAGCTTAAATCTGACTAGGTCAATAGTAGTATGTTGAACAACACCATTGGGGTATACTTCAACAACCTCATATGATCCTAAACACCTTGTCTACAATTTTCCTGCATTATCCTAATACCTTCAGTCATAGAGTAGGGCCCAATCTCCTAGTTCGAATTCCTTGTCCTTGATGAATTTGTCATGCCACCTTATTCTCTGATTTTGCACTACCTCTGTGTGATGAAAGGTTGTTCTCCTCATCTCATCCAAAGCTTTCAGCTGCATGATTCTTTCTCTTTGTGCCTCAAAGATATTCATCCCCAAATCTATTGCAATCATAAGAGTCTTATGTTTAAATTCAATGGGCATCATAGCTGTCTTCCCATACAACAACTCAAAAGGAGTGAAGTGTTAGTGTAATTAATATTTAATTACACTTGCATACCTTTACTTAGGTAATATTTTAATTCCTAGGTTAATTATTCTCATCCTTATCTTGTTGCTCAAGATAAGATTAGGGTTATGCATACTTGCTTTTATAAAGAAAATCATCTCATGTAATTATATATTCCTGAATAATAATATTTTGCACATCTTTTTGCAATAGCTTCGCTTTTTTCTAATTTTCTCTTTTGTGGAAGGTTTTTTGGTTTACATGTCTGATCTTGGTTTCTAACATGGTATTAGAGCCTTGATTTTGCAGCCCCTTCTTAGCTTTTTTGGAGAAATACATTGCAGAGCATGTTCAGGTTTCCTCGAGGGTTTTATTCCTTGAGTATATTCATGAAGCATCTTGGATCAGATCGAGGTTTTCCATTGGATTTTGAGCACTGGAAAAAGTTAGAAATGGCTTTTATTTCATTCATTTTGGTCATCATTGAAGGAATCTGTGAGGGTTTCAAGCTCGATGATTTTTTGGAAGATCTAGGGGTCGCCTAATTTTTTGGGCATTTTGGGCCAAAATGGACCTCGCCGTTGGATTCGTAGTGCCCAAAAACCCCTATTTTCATACAAATTTTGTCCATTTTGGACAAAATCATCTGGAGAGGCAAAAAAAATTTGCCAGGGAGGTCCTACGGCCTCCCCAGCTTGCTTCCTGAGGCACATTTTTTGAGAAAATTTTATTTAAAAAAAAAAAATCAAAAAACACAAAAGTTGTAAGGAAAGCAAAGGTGCGGAAGCAACTTTCCTAACGTAAAAACCAAAGTGAAGAATGCAAACAATACTTTTAATTTTCAAATTACAATCTAATTAAGACACGATTTACAGAAACAGAGAAGATACTCAAAGACAATGAACAACATATTTACGTGGGAAACCCTTTCGGGAAAAAACCCACCACACCAAGTTGAATCTCTTTGTATTATAGTAACAAACAATTACATACAATGCAGAGATACAACTCTCTGGTATCAGTTCACAGTAGCTTCATTCACTGTTCAATCTCTTTCAGAAATTGCTCTCAACAACCCGATTCACCCTCCTCCTCAGAATTGATCTACTTTTATCTTATCACATTCTGATTTTTATCTTCTGTGCATCCTTATCCGCCATTGCCCCATCATAGAAAGTTTCCTCTTGAGCGTTGATTTTTCCTTGCATGCAGTTCAGCTCCAGAATTGCAACTGTTGCAAAAAACTAACTGCCATCCATTTGAAATTCGCTTCCTCTGATTGGTCCACGAGGCTTCACATAGGATGGTCAATAGTTCAAAGGTGTTCATCCTGTGTTGGCATGTTGGTGAGACACTAACCATGTCTCCCCGATGCCAACACAGCCAGCATTCGATATCGGCATAGGTTCCACCAGTCGGCAAGATGATATAGCGAACGCCATGAGTCATACCAAATCCACCGATAACCATTTCATTCCTATCAGAAAGAGTTTCTCCATCAGCAAGATATTTTACCGAGCTCATGAGTCACATCGATTTTGACTTTTCCATCGGCAAGACTTTACCATTCACTAAGAGGTTTCGATGAGTCTCCTCAAGTTTCACCGAAGCACCTAACAGTCGGCAAGACATTCGTCTTTCGCCAAGACTTCACTCCGAGCAAACATGTCTTTCGCCAAGTCGGCAAGACTTTTGTCTTTCGCCGAGACCTCACATCGAGCAACCAAGTCTTACCGAATCGGCAAGACTTCTGTCTTTCGCCGAGACCTTTCACCAAGCAAACATGTCATACTGAAGACTATCGACAAGACTCTCCATCGGTCACCAAGACTTCATACCAAAGTCTTTGGGTCACCGCGAAGACCCCAAGTGTATCCCCATTGGCGAGACCTTCCATTCATCACCGACACTTCTCCCCAAGACCCTTGTGTTACCCCAATAGCCATATGCTATCGGTGAGACATTCTCTAGTTGCTGGGACTTCTCCCTGATGCTCGATAAGAGCATTCTGTCAGCTAGAGGTCTCCACTCGAAAAAAGGTCATAGCGAACACAAAATGTCACAGCAATAGACTTGTCGACAAGACATCAACTTTGTCTCGACGATATGAACATTTCAAGAGAACTTATAACAGCTAGTCGGCCAGACGTGATTAATGTCACAGTGGCTTTTCCCTTCAGGAGTTACATGTCAGTATGTATTGAGGTAAATATTCCAACAATCTCCCACTTGACGAAGATCTTACTGACACTTCCAGAGCATAATCAAACTACTGAAATTCATGGGCCAAGAGGCCCATCAAACTGGCACACCACCTATATTTTTCTGTGCTCATAGGCTTTGTCAGTGAATCTACAACATTCTCCAGAGTATCCAACTTCTCCAAAGATACCTTCCCATCCTCCACCATATCTCGTACAAAATGATACTGTACATCTATATGTTTTGTCCTGGCATGGAAAGTAGGATTTTTCACCAAACATATAGCACTCTGACTGTCACAGTAAATAGTAATTTTTCCTACATCAAAACCAATGTTAGAACACAAATGTTTTAACTAGATTGCTTCTTTACAGGAATGTGTAACTGCCATGTATTCTGCCTCTATAGTGGACAAAGCGACTATAGCCTGTCACTTGCTCATCCAACTCACTGCACCACCATTCATCATGAAAATATATCCACTGGTGGATCTTCTTCTATCAATGTCCCCTACCCAATCATAATCCACATAACCTTGAATGCTGAGAGTCCTTTGTGATTCAACCAAGTTACCATGGTAACACAGAGCATATTCTGAAGTCCCCTTCAGATATCTAAACACTCTCTTTACAGCATCCCAATGTGTCCTAGGATTTTCCATAAACTGACTAAGAACTCCCCTGCTTGGGTAATGTTTGGCCTTGTACAGACCATTGCATACATAAGGCTGCCAACCGCACTAGCATATGGCACATTGGTTATGTCCTCCATCTCAGTAGGAGATTTTGGACAATCCTCAACAGATAATTTTGTTCCCTGCATAACTGGAATAACTAGCTGCTTGCAATTAGTCATACAAAATCTCTCTAGAACAGTCATGATATACTTACTCTGACTGAGCCAAAAAAATTTATTCTTCCTGTCCTTGGTTATTTCCATTCCCAAAATATACCCTGCTGCACCAAGATCTTTCATTTTGAACTTTGCAAACAACTGAGACTTAAGATTAGAAATCATTAGCTTACTATTGCCTATGAACATCATATCATCAACATAGAGAGCAATAATAAGAAATTGATCACTTTCGGCTTTGTAATATACATAGCAATCAAATTTTGATCTTACAAATCCCAATGAAAAAACAAACGTGTCAAAATTTTGGTACCACATTCTAGGAGACTATTTTAAACCATACAGAGATTTCTTCAACTTGCAAACCAGTCTTTCTTTACCTTTTTCCACAAAGTGCTCTGGCTGGGACATATAAAATTTTTCTTCAAGGTCACCATGAAGAAACATTGTCTTCACATCCATCTGTCCAATCTCTGAGTCATACGCTACTGTAAGTGACAAAATAAATCTAATAGATGTCAGCTTAGCTACAAGAGAAAAGATTTCTCCATAATCAATTCCCTCTACCTAGGAATAACCTTTTGCAACCAGCCTCACTTTATATTTTTCTTCATTGCCATCTAGACCTATTTTCTTTTTAAACACCCATTTGCAGCCCACAAATTTTCTACCTTTAGGAAATGGCACCAAACTCCAGGTATCATTCTTTTCTAGTGATGTCATTTCTTCATTCATGGCTTCCAACCAAGAGTTTGAATCAGACATTTTAAATGCCTCTTTCACAGTCCTAGGTTCATCAGTGCTAGAAATTAAAGCATAGGCACAAGTAGACTCAATCAAAGAAAACCCATACCTATCAGGTTGCTTTCTTTCATGAGTTGACCTCCTCACAGGATGAGGGTGAGGTGGTTCTTCATCTTCTTCAGAACTTTTAGAACTACTTGAGCTCTCCTCGATATCAAGTACATTTTAATTTTTCAATTCCTCTTTATCTGGTGTCAAAGGAATTTTTACTACATCCTTTTCATTTTCTAATTTCTTCTCTGACTGAAGAACCAATGTAGAAAGCTTCATCACACAAAAAATAACTCTTTTGCTGTACAAAACCTTCTCAGTCTCAGGGTTCCAAATCTTGTATTCTTTTATGCCAGCACTATAGCCAATGAAAATACACTTTACAACTTTGTTTCCCAACTTAGATCTTTTTTCAAATGGCACATATGCATATGCCTCACAACCAAAGACACGAATATGTCTCAGAGAGGGCTTCTTCCCAGACCAAGCTTCCAAAGGCATCTTCTCAACAAGAGTAGAGTTAGGAGAATGATTTACCAAGTAACATATTGTAGAGACTGCTTCAGGCCAGAACTTCTCCTCCAAGCCAGCACTGCTCAGCATACTTCATGCTCTTTCCATTACTGTCATGTTGAACCTTTCAGCAACTCCATTTTGTTGTGGAGTGTAAGGTGTAGTCTTATGTCTTTTAATTCCATGATCTGTATAGTACCTTTCGAATTCATCTGAACAAAAATCACCGCCATTGTCAGTCCTTAAACATTTTATTTTCCTACCAGTCTAATTTTCAACAAGGTTTTTAAATTCCTTAAACCGACTGAACACTTTTGATTTACTTCTCAGAAAATATACAAATGCTCTTCTTGAATAATCATCAATAAACGACACATAGTATCCTGATTTAGACAAAGAAGGAACATTCACTGGACCAAACACATCAAAATGAATATAATCAAGCAAACCAAAAGATTTATGAGGACTAGAATAAAATGAAATATGGTGCTGCTTTCCATATATGCAATGTTCACAAAATTCAAATTCAAGGTTACAATCTTCAAGCCCTTCTACCAGGTTTTTATTTTTCAAGGTTTTTAAACCTTTCTCACCAATGTGGCCAAGCCTATGATGCCAGAGCATAGTCTTTTCTATTGGAATTTTAACCTCCATGGAGTTTACACCATCAGGAACGTTTCCCTCTTTTTCTCCATGAGCAGCTTTCTATGATTTCCCAGAGACACTATTGCATTGAATAGCTTGTGCATCCAGCTTGTACAAGGTACCAATTCAAGCACCCTTAGCCAACACCATAGAGCCTCTAGTCATCTTGCAACCATCTCTAGAGAATGTGACATGCACTCCAATATCATTTAGCTTACTTACAGAAAGTAAATTACGAGCTAGACCTGGTATATGCATCACATCATTGATTCGCTTCACTCTTCCATCAGGGAATTGAATTCTGACTCTTCCATGACCAACAATTTCCAAAGATGAATCACTTGCCAAATACACCTTTCCACCATCATAGTTTTCATACTTAGTGAACCAATCTCTATGAGATGTCATGTGGAAAGATGCTCCAGAATCAATCATCCAGACATCATCAGATGCGCGCGTAGCCAAGGCTGCAAAGAAGGCATCTGCATCACTCTGAGAAGAAACATTGTCAGAAGATGTCTTCTTCTTCTTCTTTTTCTCCTCCTTGCAATCCTTTCAGACATGACTAGGTTGCCCACAATTCTAGCACTTCACCTTGGAATTCTTTCCAGGAGACTTTGATCTCCCTTCTAATTTTGATCTGGATTTCTTGTCCTTCTTCTTGCCTTTCTCCTTCGATCTACCTTTAACAACCAGAGCCTTCTTTTCCATCTTATAAGATTTTCTTCTCATCTCTTCCAACAACAAAGAAGCAACAACATCTTCCATCTTGAAAGTGGATGTCGTACTCCCAATAGCCATCACTAGATGATCCCAAGAATCAAGCAATGAACATAGTAGCAGCATGCAACGATCTTCATCTTCAATCTTCACACCAACAGATGTTAACTGTGCAATCAACATGTTGAAAGCATTCGAGTGATCAGTAACAAATCCTCCCTCCTTCATTCTCAAAGAGTACAACTTCTTCTTCAAGAACAACTTATTCACCAAGGATTTGCCCTGATAAATTGATGCCAGTCTTGTCCACAAAGAGGCTGCAGTCTTTTCTTCATGCACATTCAGAATAATAGAGTCTGCTAAATAGAGCCTTATTAGCCCTTTTGATTTTCTATCTACTAGGTCCCAATCTTCTTGCTTCATGGCCTAAAGTTTCGTTCCAGACACAGCAGTACAAAGATCTCGGTCCACTAACAGATCTTCCATTTTGAGTTTCCATAACTCAAAATTGCTACCATTGAACTTCTCTATTTCCATCTTCCTGGATGTGCTCGCCATCTTAATCTGTAATTAAGTTATCAGCTTTCTACCAAACTCCCATTGGAAAAGGATTGACACAAAAAACCCAATGTACCCAACAAGGATAACACAACTGGCCAGGCTCTGATACCACTTGTAAGGAAAGCAGAGGTGCGGAAGCAACTTTCCTAACGTCAAAACCATAGGGAAGAATGCAGACAGTACTTTTAATTTTCAAATTACAATATAATTAAGACACACATGAAAGATTTATAGAAATAGAGAAGATACTCAAAGACAATGAACAACAGATTTACGTGGGAAACCCTTTTAGGAAAAAACCCACCACACCAAGCTGAATCTCTTTGTATTACAGTAACAAATAATTACATACAATTCAGAGATACAACTCTCTGGTATCAGTTCACATCAGCTTCATTCACTATTCAATCTCTTTTAGAAATTTCTCTCAACAATCTGATTCACCCTCCTCAGAATTGATCTGCTTTTATCTTATCACATTTTTATTTTTATCTTTTGTGCATCCTTATCCGCCATTGCCCCATCCTAGAAAGTTTCCTCTTGAGCATTGATTTTTCCCTGCATGTAGTTCAGCTCCAGTGTCGCAACTATTGCAAAAAACTAACTGCCATCCATTTGAAATTCGCTTCCTCTAATTGTTCCACGAGGCTCCACATAGGATGGTCAATCGGTCAAAGGTGTTCATCCTGTGTTGGCATGTCGGTGAGACACTAACCATGTCTCCCTGATGCTAACACGACCAGCATTCGATATCGATGTAGGTTCCACCAGTCGGAAAGATGATATAGAGAACGCCATGAGTCATACCGAATCACTTGATAACCATTTCATTCCTATCGGCAAGAGTTTCTCCATCCACAAGACATTTTACCGAGCTCATGAGTCACATTGATTTCAACTTTGCCATCGGCAATACTTTACCGTTCGCCAAGAGGTTTCAACGAGTCTCCTCAAGTTTCACCGAAGCACCTAACAGTCGGCAAGACATTCGTCTTTTTCCAAGACTTCACTCTGAGCAAACATGTCTTTCGCCAAGTCGACAAGGCTTTTTTCTTTTGCCGAGACCTCACATCGAGCAACCAAGTCTTACCGAATCAGCAAGACTTTTGTCTTTTGCCAAGACCTTTCACTGAGTGAACATGTCATACTGAAGACTATCAGTGAGACTCTCCATCAGTCACCAAGACTTCATACCAAAGTCTTTGAGTCACCATGAAGACCCCAAGTGTATCCCTATTGGTGAGACCTTCCATTCATCATTAAGACTTCTCCCCGAGACCCTTGTGTTACCCCGATAGCCATATGCTATCAGTGAGACATTCTCCAGTCGCTGGGACTTCTCCCCGACGCCCGATAAGAGCATTCTGTCAGCCAGAGGTCTCCACTCGACAAAAGGTCATAGCAATAGACTTGTCATCAAGCCATCAACTTTGTCTCGGCAATATGAACATTTCAAGAGTATTTAGCACAGCTAGTCGGCCAGACATGATTAATGTCACAGCGACTTTTCCCTTCAGGAGTTACATGTCAGTATGGATTGAGGCAAATATTCCAACAGAAGTTTCTCCACTGCCAATGCAAAAGGCAGTTGCCACTAGGTGGCCACCAGGTAGCCGTCAGTCCACCACTACCACTGATGGTCTCCACCCTTGCGCCGCCAGCAGCATTCAGCCCCCACAAGCTTACAGCTGTTGCGGGTGGTCCTTTGGAGGACTAGCGGCTCTGCCCAGCTCCTATGGTAGTCACATGAGTGACCAGGAGCTTTAGTTCCTGATCTTGCTGCCAGCCCCTTGGTCCACCCAGGTGACCAGGAGCTTTAATTTTTTAGCCCCTGAGGGCTGCAGAAGGGCATATTGGGTAGTTTTGAAGCACATTCACAGAATCAAGCATAAATTTTGCATATGGTGTCATTTTTTTACAAACGAGATATCATCGGAAATATTTCTTTGAGCTCTATGTAATGGTGTAGGTGTTATTTTTTGATTTTTGATTTTTGATTCCTTTTTCAGCCTCAGAAGTTAGATGTTGTTTTCACTCCGAGAGACATATCTTTTGACTCAGTGATCCTTTTTTCACCATTCTTGCAGCATTGGAAATATGGTTCAGTCCTCTACACATATCTGAGGTCTATTTTTATTTTATTTTTATGCATTTTTGTATTCTCGCCTTTTACAATCGTTGGGTTATTGTAATAAATGAACTAAGATAAAGTTCCATTAGGAAGGTTTCTTGCATAATAATCTGATTAAAGTGTTCATGCACTTTGATCTCCATCTTTTTTGATGGAAACTCGCATGGGTTATATCTAGTTTCCTAGTTTCTTTTGGCCACATCTTGCTCTAGCTTGACACATATCAGATTCACATTGATTCACACTTTAGATTGAGATTTTATGGTTATTGATCCGCATTGGTTCAAATCCTTCTCAGTTTGAGGGCCATGTTTTTAGGGTTAATGTTCTAGAGTCTTTATGGTACTTGTTCCCATAGAATATTTTTAGTCTCAGTTTGGCATCGGCATCAAGATACACGATTTCTAGATTCTATCATCATTTCATCTATTGTTGCTTCATAGATTCCAAGGTTGTTCCAGTTTGTGAGTTTTCCAGTGTTTCATGACATCGGGTCTGCTATCACTTTATTATGATTCTTCTTTGGTTTCTTGTAGAAAAAAGTATCTTTCCTTGCTTGTCGGATTTTGGTTCCAGTGTTACTCCACAATGTTCTTCCAATGCTTCTTTGCAGCAGTCATCTCATTGTAGGGGCCTTTTGTCCCACTAGGTTTTCCTTCTCTACCTCATTATTGCATTTGTACATGGGTACCTAACCAAGCCTTGTTGTCAGGACCCATTCATTCATGCTTTCTTGCATTCAACTTAGTTTTAGGTGCATGCTTTTTTAGTCTCCCTAAGTTGCACTTATGGGGGGGTGTTAGTGTAATTAATATTTAATTACACTTGCATAACTTTACTTAGGTAATATTTTAATTCCTAGGTTAATTATTCTCATCTTTATCTTGTTGAGCTATCTTGTTGCTCAAGATAAGATTATGGTTATACATACTTTCTTTTATAAAGAAAATCATCTCATGTAATTATGTATTCCTACATAATAATATTTTGCACATCTTTTTGCAATAGCTTTGCTTTTTCTGATTTTCTCTTATGTGGAAAGTTTTTTGGTTTGCATGTCTGATCTTGGTTTCTAACATGAAGCGTGTAGTTATCTTCCAGGTAGTTCTGTAGGCCCAAAAAGCTTCTGGCAACCTGTTTTCCCAATCCTTTTTTATGAACAACCACTATTTTGGTCAGGATGGCTTCAATCTCCCTATTAGTCACCTCAACTTGCCCATTGGCTTGGGGGTGATAAGGACTAGACTTCCTATGTCTTGTTTTGTACTCATTGACCAATGCTGCAATAAGGGTTGATGTGAATTGAGCCCCTTGATCAGTCACTATCTCTCTTGGAACTCCATACCATGTGAAAATCTCCTCATAAAGATATTCAACAACCTTATTGTCTCTTGCATGCTTCATGGCCTTAACTTCTACCCACTTAGTTACATAATCAATGTAAACTAAGATATAAGACTTAACATTTGATGGAGGGTCAATGTGTCCTCCAAAATATAGTGCCCATTTTTCAAATGGAGTGATTACTACTTGAGGGAAAAGTGGCATCTCATCATATTTGGATGGTCTGCCCATCCTCTGCCATTGATCACATTTTCTTGTATACCTTCTTGCATCCCCTTGGAGTGTTGACCAATAATATCCTATGTTCAAAATCTTCATTGTTGTCCTCTTGGCTACAAAATGTCCTGCACATGATTCGTTGTGGCATGCATGCAAAATAACATATGTTTCATCTTCCCTCACACATCTCCTCATGACATGGTTTGGTCCAGTATAAAACAAACATCCAACAACCCATGAAAAAGGAAAAGATTTTTCAATGAGCACCCTTCTCTCTTCTGGAGAAAAGTGAGGAGAAACTCTCCCTATGACCAGATAATTAGCTATGTTAGCATACCAAGGTGTTTGTACACTGATGGAGAATAGATGCTCATGAGGAAAAGACTCATCTATGGCTTGATTGTCTCCTGATGTAGTTAGCCTTGAAAGAAAATCTGCAATAACATTGGCCTTCCCTGGTTTATCCACAATGGTTATGTCAAACTCCTACATCACCAACAACCATCTTGCCAACCTACCTATAATCATGGGTTTATTCATGAGATATCTAATGGTTGCATGATCGGTGTGCATAAAGATTTGATAGCCTTTTATGTAGTGTCTGAATTTGTTTAGGGCATAGATTATTGCCAACATTTCTTTTCTATCAACGTATAGTCGAATTCAACTCCTTGCAAGATTTTGCTGACAAAATAAATGGCATTTTCAATGGCTCCTTTCTTTCCTAAGACTAATCCTATGGCATGCTCTAATGCATCTATATGGATGTGGAAAGGAATTGACCAATTATGTCCTTTGAGTATAGGAGTATGAGTCAAAGCTTCCTTCAAATTAGAAAATGCCTTGTCACAATATTTTTTCCATTGAAATTCAACATCTTTGGTGAGAAGAGTATACAATGGTGTTGCTATTTTTCTGAAATCCTTGATGAACTACCTATAATATCATGCATGGCCCAAGAAACTCCTAACATTTTTTTTTTTTTACAGGTGTGGGCAGATTTGTGATCACCTCAATCTTTGCAGGATCTACTTGAATTCCTTTGTGAGAGATGTAATGGCTAAGAACTACACCTTCTTGCATCATCATGAAATTTTTTTCACTACTTAGATATAGATTGTGATCTATACATCTCTGTAGGACTCTCCTGAGATTCTCCAATGTTTCATTGAAATTAGCACCATAGGTGGTGAAATCATCCATATAAATTTATGTGCAATCATGAGAAATGTTTGAAAATATGTTAATGACTGCCCTTTGAAAAGTTGTAGGTGCATTACATAAGCCAAATGGAAGTACCAAGTAGGCATATGTTCCTCATTGACAAGTAAAGGTAGTATTCTACTGGTCCTCAAGTGCACTTTGGATCTGATTGTAGCCACTAAATCCAACTAGAAAAGAAAAGTACTGCTTTCCCGCAAGTGAGTCCAAAACTTAATCTAGGAAAGGTAAGGGAAAATGGTCCTTTTTAGTGGCAACATTGAGTTCCCTATAATCAACACAAACTCGCCACTTCCATCCCTTTTTAGGAACAATCACGAATGGAGACACCCACTGGGTATTTGAAATGGGGTAGATAAATCTTGCATCTAGCAATTTCTATAGTTCCCCTTTTACAATTTCTCTCAATGTAGGGTTGATTATTCTTTGTGGCTGCCTCACTAGGGTGCAATTATCTTTGATGTAAATTTTGTGAGTGCAAAGCTTAGGGTCCAACCCCTTCATACCATGATATTTCCATGCAAATGAATGTTGGTGGGTCCTCAGTAAGTTTTCTAACAACAATTGTTGTTCTTCATTCAATTTACTATTAATATTCAGATATTTTCCTTCTAACACCTGCACTTGTGTAGTAAACTCTATCATAGTTGCTTCATTAATAGATGGTACCTTAAGTTCATATGGAAGCAATGTATGGGACATATCTATTGCTGCAGGAAGTCCAGCTACAGGAAGAGTGGTTGTAGGAAGAACATCTGCAGGAAGAGTGGCTGCAAGAAGAGCAGGAAAAAGTGTCCTGACTGGAGTAGTAGAATGAGAAGATGATGCTTCCTCCACTTCACAATGATTATGAATGATGTTAGCCAATACTAAGCCCTTACAACTGTGATTCAGAGATTGGACATCTAAACTAAATAGCCATTTCAATCATCATGAAGGTGCATTTAACTTGTTAACCTAGGGACGTGAACTTGAAATGGATCAGCATAGTATGTGCACTAAGGATCCAAAGTAGCCATATTCATTCTATAACTAAGAAAAACATAATGTTGAAGGTATTTTTTTTAAAGGAATAAAAGAAATACTGAACATCAACCAACAACTATACTAAGCTAAAATGCATGATAGAAACAAAAATCTGAGCAAACAAACAAGAAACTACTTGGTCTGCTTTGGTTGCAGGAACAGTCATAGAATGGAATTCTAGTGGCTATTGGAATAGTTAGTGTTAGATTCTTAACTAATTACTAAACAAAAAGTAATAACTAAACTAAACTAAAGGACAAAATTCTCACCAAGTGGGCCCCCTTGGATGAGTATCCTCTAAAACTAATGTAAAATCAGATGCATAGACTTATAACTTCATTTTATTCATTGGAAAACATGAATACAATAGAGTAGTGTAACTATATTACTGAAAACTAAGAATGCAAGTACATCATCATATCGTGCAACCTCTTGAGAAGGAGCATTTGAGTCTTATTTATAGGAAAAGAAGCTACTAACTAATCACCTAGCAAGGTGGTCAACTCCAACAAATTAGGAGGACGCCACTTTAGGGAAAGCATGAAAAGTGGGGAGGCGGTTATGCATGCATGGAATTTGGTCAGACATGCTTGCCTCAACACAGATTTAGCACAGTAGTAACACCTATATTTTCTCAACAACAATAAAGACCATTTGCAAGGCAGTTACAACTTGATTTGCATGAGGAATCTCCTATTGTCGATAGTCTTCCCTTTGTTGACCTCTGCATGACCACTTTGTTAACTCTTATGGTGAATGTCCAGCTGGTGAAATCTTCTCAATTTAGTAGCCTCTAATCACATCTTCATGGTTGTTGGCCTCCTATAATGATTCAATAACTAAGCGTTTACAACCATGATTCAGAGACTGGACATCTAACCTAAATATCTATTCAATCATCATGAAGGTGCATTTAACTTGTCAACCCAGGGACGTGAGCTTGAAATGGGTCAACATAGTATGTGCCCTAGGGGCTCAAGTAGTCATTGCACTCTATAGCTAAGAAATGCAATACTGAAAGTAAATTGTTTAAAAGGAAATAAAGAAAATGATGAATATCAACCAACAACTATGCTAAGCTAAAATGCAGGGCAAGAATGAAAATCTAAGCGAAAAACAGAAGACTACTTTGTTTGATTTGGCTGCAGGAATAGTCATAGAATGGAATTCTAATGGTTGCAGGAATAGTTGATGCTAGATTTGTAAGTACTAAACAACAAGTAACACTAAAGTAATGCTAAACTAAGAAGGCATATTACTCACCAAGTGGGCCCCCTTGGATAAGTATCCTCTAAACTAACAAGAACTTAGATGCCTGAACTCAGAACTTTATTTTATTCACTATAAATCATGCATACAAAGAGTAATGTATCTGTATTACTAAGATTGGAGAATGAGAGTACAATGTCAAAATCGTACAACCTCCTTGAAGAAGGAGCATCAAATCATTATTTATACTACAACTAAACAAGGAAGTCAACTCCATGACTTGGAGGACACCATTTAGGGAAAACAGGGGAAAGTGGAGCGATGGCAGTTACACATGCATGGAATCTAGTCAGACATGCAATTCAAGTGCAGATCTAGCACAACAGTAATGCCCATGCATGCTCGATCATTAAGGTCCACTACGAGGTGGTTACATTTAGTTGCATGAAGAATCTTTGTTGTTGGTTTCCTTTGACTTGGAGCGATTTCTCAGTTGGACATTATGGTGCATACCCAGCTGGCGATGTCTTCCTCAACTTGGCGTATTAAATCTACATGTCAAGGTCAATACACATAATAACTGCACATCTATAACCACTCTAAGAAACATTCATTAATCACATGGAAAATCAATATAGATGACCCACATATTGTGCCAAATAGGGAAAACTTTAAGAAAACTGCCCCTCAGTGAAGGTGTAAAATCCTGGCGAATCTTGTATATTTCCTAATAAAATTATTAATTATAGTGGCAAATTTTTTCGGTTGTCATGAAAAAATAATGTCCATTGGTGAATCTTTTCTAATCGCTAGAATTCTATGGAAAATCCTGACGAAATACAAATTTTTTAAAACCACTAAAATTTTTCCATTAGTGATTAAAATCTATTTTCAAACCAATAAAATATTTCAATTGGCAAATTAAACCTGTTTTCAAACCAGAAAAAATATTTTTGTTGGAAATTAAAACTTTTTCTCAAACTAAAATATAAAATTCATTGGAAAATTAAACCTATTTTTAAAGGATTAAGAAAATAACATTGGTGAATTAAACATAATATCAAACTAAAAAAAAATGCAGTGGTGAAGTGTTAGTGCAAATTTTCCTAACCTTAGTTGCAAGTCTTTCTTGGTCATCTTTGTAGTTGGTGGGTCAGAGGCTTTGAAAAATTTGAAACTTCAGACTTTGGTTCTAAGGTTCCAAGTTTCAGTCACCACGCGACATTATGGACCATGACCATTCAATGAATTTTCGTTGGACGGTTGTAGTTGTATTCCAGAAGTATATCTCTCAAGCACTAGATATGCGAATTGAAACCTCCAAAATTACACTAGAACCGTTAGATTTTCAAAAATAAATGGTTGAAATTTTATTAATTATTTAGGTATTTCGGCCATCCTGCTCTTGTTTACCGTTTAATATTGCCTAAGTTAGACCAAAATATTTTATGACAAAGCCTTAAATCTGAACTCTTTAATCCTGAGGGTCGAGTCTCATCAACCTAGTAATGTCCCCAGTTTAAATTATGCACGTGCATAAAGTTTGTTTTAAAAGAGGGACCATTCAATGAATTTTTGATGGACAGCTATAGATGCATTCTGGAAGTAAATCCTTGAAGTACTAGACTTGTGAACTAAAACCTCTGGAATAATAGTAGAACTGTTAAATTTTCAGAAATTAATAAATAAGATTTTATTAATGATTTGTTTCAAAAATCAACATATAATTTTGATCATAAGTGAGTGAAATTTTTTGTGACTTATTAGCTAAGACATTGATAATCATTAAGGTAAAACAAGACATTTAATTCTCTCTTTTCAATGCATCGAAGTACTCTACCTTTCATTTATTCTATTAAAATTCTCAATTTGGTTATGGTACTGGGCGGTGGTGCAGATTAATACCATATGAATAGCTAGAGTGATTGATTGGATAGCTTTATATTGAAAACTGCATGATGTGTTGTAGAATCATAGATGATGATGTCAATAATCCAGTGATTTTGACAATCGACGGCTTGCATGGCACTGTTGATTTTGAAAATTGACAGCTTGTCAGCTTGAGCTACAATTTGCAACTTTGCATGTAGCCAGCTTGAGGTACCAATTAAGTTGGATTTTTGGTTTGTGGCTAAATGAATCACAATTATTACTAAGTAGCCAGTAGTAATTATACACAACTTCAGAGCTCACACGTGAAACGTGTGAGGTGTACAAGGTACTAGGCTAGTAGTGGCACTTTTGGCGGCACCTTTGGCCCATAAATAAGGATAGTGAGCACAACTAAAATCATTTGTTTAATTTTCATAAGGGTTTTTATTTTGTATGGTTAATAACTTAATAAGGATTTAGGAAGAAGATGATGTGGTATTATTGGGGATGCTCTAAATTCTCATGCCTCCAGTTATGTAGTTACAGAGTAAAAGAAAAAATTCCTTCAAGTTCAAAATGGGTGGAATTGGAAAGAAGTTGATTTGGTTCACCTGACTTCTCAAACAAGTTTTGAACTAGGATGAGGAGCTTTGATGGACATAAGTGGTATCCCAATACATGGAGGTTGTAAGTAGAAGATGGGAGCAATTTTACTGCCCCTCATCATCTCCATGAATCTGGTTCTCAAAGGGGATAAGCACATTTTGTATCTTCACAGCTCCCATTTCCCCAACATGGTTGGTCAGGCGAGTTCCTTGCATTTATTTTTAGACACCATGGCCTACTAGGCAAACCCCATGCATTTATTTTTAGTGCTCATCTTCTACGTGGGAGCAATTTTACAATCCCTCATCTTCTGCATTAGTCTAGTTCTAAAACGGGCTAAGTACATTTTGTGTCTTCACGGCTCCCATTTCCCCAGTTTGATTTGGCCCCCTTTCCCCATGCATTTATTTTCAAAGTGATGAGGGTATGGCTGACTCGAAAAGTCCCATGTGTTTATTTTCAAAGCTCATGATTAACTTGGCAAGTTCCATTTATTTTCAGAGATACATGTATCACATTTATGTTTTCAACTTTTCACCAACTGTCCAGCAAAAGCTTGGCACTTGCACTTACATTTGTATTTGTACTATGTAATAATGTGACATTGTAATTTAGTTGTAATAAAATAGATGGTTGTGCTATTAATGTGGCATTTTAATTTATTTTATTAAGTCCTTTGCAAGTTAAGTGCTATTAATGGTTGTGCAATGTGCTATTAATGTGATTGTAATTCATTTTATTAAGGCCTTTGAAATGTTAAGTTTTTGACCCCTTGGCCTTGATGTCAATCCTAGCGCATTAAACTTTAAAGCAAATTTAAAACACATGTTTTATGTTTATTATTTATATCATAAATTACTCAGCCGTTCGATGAACATTTGATGTATGGTTGTAGTTGCATTCTGGAATGAAATGCACAGAGCACTACGCTTGTGAAATTAAACCTCTGGAATCACCCTATAACTGTTAGATTAATAGAGATCAAGGGTTTAAAATTTGTTGTCAATGCAAGAGTAAATTATTGTTTCTAATGGCTTGTTTTAAATGTTGTCAGCCATGTACATTGTACTACCTAATTGTGTACTGTGTAGTCTATAAGTAACAAGTAGATGTTTCAGTGTCATTCAGTTTTCTCATTGCAGTGCACCACCCTGTTCTAGGTTCCATAGTTCCACTTCCAACAAATCCATTCCAGTAACCCAGTTTCAAGCTTCAATGTAGTTTCAACTTCAAGAATCAAAATTCAAAATCCAGGTAAGTTAAAGAATTCATGTAGCTACATTTCATCGCTTGAAGTTGACGTTTCTTAAAATCTTATTTTGTTAAACTTTGAATCTTAGGTTTAGGGTTAAGAGGCTTTAGAATTAAGAAAAATTAAGGACTAATAGGGAATTCACAAATTTCATATTGTTGATTGTATCAGCATGTCCACCACCAATACCATGAGAGCAATGTCAAATAAAAAAATGCATTATGCAAAATTTCTTGAAACCCCAGGTTTCACTAATGAATACCATGATATTTATGATCCTAAAACCTATGGTAGGTGTACCTCAGAACTTAGATTTTCGTCTGAGAATAAGGTTGCAAAGAAAATTCAAGTTAATAGTATCAATGCACCGCGGGTAACTGGATTAGGGTGCATGATGTTACATGAGGTTTTCCCTTGCCCATAATTTATCATGGTTTGTGCCCTAAATTATGATGATAACAAAAGAGAAATTGTTAATAAAGATAGCAAAGAAGGATTGTTAGCCATTAATGCAAAAGAACCTGGAAAAGTGTTGGCCTTGGGGTTTACAACTGAATAATTTGGAAATGTCCACATTGACCTAGGAAATCTTGCTAGTGATTATGAAGCAGTGGATGAAATGGAGAAAAATTCTTTATTAAACAGAATAGTTCAGGATAGAAAAAAATTGAAAGGTGATCATAAGCCTCCTTATGATTTGGATATTTTTAAACCATGGGTTCAGGATACTATTTCCATGCTACCATTTTGCCTCGAACTGGATAGCTATTTGGAAGTGGGTGCATGCCTCCTTGAAATGGTGTATAATATCCATTATGGTGTTCCACATGCCAAATATAATTTTATTGAGCACATTGTAGAATCCATGCATAAACAATTTTTAATGATTAAAGGAGGTTCCACCAAGACATTTAGGTTCACAACCTACTTGTGCTATCTTTTTCTATTCAAATTCAGAGGAAAGTTTTAGACCAACAAGCTTCAAATTCAGGCTTATGGTAATAGTAATCCTGACTAAAAGAAAATGGCTCCAGTATATGAATGGACCACTATTATAAGGTTGCATGATTCTCAAAGGAACTACAATCATTTTGTAGACTACTTTTTGGATCCATTGCATCAAGAAATTACAAATACTCCAATGCCTAGATTGCCTATGTCATGTAGAAATTGGATTCAACTGGGAAAAGAAATACAATTGGTTGATTGGTACTTATTGGAAGAATATACTGTGCTAAGATTTTATGGATTGGAAGTATAGCCATACAAACTTCCAATACACATGACATAAAGGGTCTTTGCTTTGGAATATGTAAGGCAGATGTAGAGTACTGATGAAAGACACTTTACTAGTCAGGGGGAGAAGACCTTATTTCCTTCTTTACCTTTTTCGTGTGGAGGGATGACATTCAAGAGAAAAGCATTTAGTGTGGCACATGATCTTTTGAAATTTTTTGATTTTGATGTTATCTGTCACTACCAATATGATCCATGTGACACCATTAAATCAATTATTGTGCTCAATAAGAATGCTACAAGTAGAATTCAACATCAAAGTAAACCCTTGCTTGAAAACTTCAGAAACAAGGATTCTTGGGATGAGGTCAAAGTAGCAATGGAGAAAAGTGCTGCTAAGAATGGTATTTCTTTTGAACAATTGTTAGCAGAAATTATGGAATTGCATCGAAAGACAATTAGGAGGTACAACAATTTTTATGAAAAAAGTCATAAACAATCTAGTAGAGTAAAAATGCCAAATTCTCTAGAGAAGGAAGTTATAGAAAAAATTGGTCACGATAAAAAATTACTACCTTTTGGTCTATGAGGAAGGACCTAGGTGATCCAAGAGCTCTTGTAGAGTATGGAGATAACAAAGAAGATCTTGAGTTTAGAAAATTATGGAATATAGAGCATCTGAATGAACAAGAAGATGAATAAAGTGATGATGATAGGCAATAAGAAATCCATGTCAATTTCAAACTTGGTTTAAGTGAGGCCACAAAAGAAGCATTTACTATAGGAGCAACCATAGTTGAAAAAATGGGTGATGAAGGTGGTCCTTTGGGGTCCTAAACACAAGGCCCTTGGATGGTAATAGATGTAGAGCATAGAAAACCAGTTGATAAATCTGGCCTTGGGTTTGGAGGTGAAAAAGTAGACCTAGGGTATACAGGTCAATTTGTTAGAGCTTCAAGTTCAAATCCTCATCCTCATGGTCAGACACAATCATAACTAGGACATGCCCATGGTGGAGGGCTTAGTGCAACAGGCACTAGCTCTAGTGGCGATGGTATGGGTAGTAGTACTAATAGTGGTCAACATGTGCTACAACAACAAATTACACAGAAGAGGACAACACAATATACCACAGAAACACTAGGTGATCAAGGCATATAGAAGAGGCAAAGGATTTCAATAGGTCCAATTCCAAGTCACACTACCAGTGGATCCACCACAAAAGGAGTTATTTCCTGGCACTCTCCCAATGCCAGTTAATCTGGTTGTGACATCATTAGCAACTAGAAGTACTCCTATTCCTTCACCATTCAAGCATTCCATTATTCTTGCATCCTTAGGTTTTGATTACATTGAAGAGTTTAAAAAGAAATAAGAATTGAATAAAAAAGAAAAGAAGCAACTGATGGAGAGTGTGTCTGCTCTAACTTCAAAGCCTACAACAACCATGGTATTACCCACATTTGACACAAGTAAAGAAATCATGGAGTACACATTTCTTGTTCCCATAGTTCAAAACAGACCAGCAAATCAAATGGCTCCATTTGAATTCCAGGTGAACAATTTTCAATTGGATTTTTCTAGACTCAGAAATACTGACAAAATTAATATATCAAAGAAGAACAATGAATTGGTGTACACATCATTGCTGAAGCAAGATAGAGAGAAAAAAAGGTAGCAAACTCAAATTGAAAAGTTACAGGTAGACCTAGCAAATGAGAAAGCAAAGAGGAAAGCAACAGATAACAAGAGCAATGAATTAGAAAAAAGAATTAAAAAATCTGCCTCTACATTAACAAGCAAAGAGGATAAGCAGAATGAGATTGAGACTACAGTGAATGAACTGAAGAAAAGGCTAGATGAGAGCAACAAGAAATATGATGAGGAAAAATCCACTTCAAAAAAATTAAGACTAAGCATTGCAAATGGAAATGCACAGTGGGAACAAAAATTGGAGAAGAAGAGAAAAAAAATCAAAGATTGGAGGCAGAGCTGATGGAAGCAAAAAATGAAATTAAGTCTTGTCAAAATAAGTTATCTTCATTTTGTAGAGAAACAATGAGGCATATAAAACAAAAGATCTGGGATGAAATAATGTAGGGGATTGATCATTTGTGTGACATATTTCAATTGATTGATGCTATCAGACAACATCATAAGAAGCTCAACAAATATTTAATGGAGAACAAAAATGTGTTGGCATTAGAGAAATCAGCAAATAAAATTCAACAAATGGTCTACAAAGTCAGTGACAATGTTTTGAAATCAAAAGGGATTACTAATTGGCTTGCTACATCAATGACGTTGTCATCTATCATTCAAAAGTGCTTGAGAATGTGTAAAACAGAGAAATATTTGCATTTGGTTGTAGACAAGATGAAGAATGTGGATGAAAAGTTAAGGAACTTCACAGAGCTTGGTTTACCAATGAGCAATTCATTGGATGGAATGATTTCAAAAAGAAGATGGAGGATGCAAGGAAGATTGATTTGGGCCAGTTTCCTCAGAACCTAGATGTGGTGACATATTTGGATTCCATCAAACCATTGCTAACCCTGAATGCAAAATTGAATGAAGAATCCAAGACAGGTTCCAATTTGAATCATGAATTGTTAACAAATCTTCAAGTCAAACATCATCAGTTAGAATAAATGACAATTCCAACACCTAAAGAGTGGAAGTTGCTAGAAAAGGTGATGCAGTGATTTAACTTTTGATAATATGAGTTTCCAAGTTCCAACTCAGCTCTATGCAAAGTTGTCTTTGAGCAAGATTTTACATTGCCAATGTCTCTATGTATTCCTTCATGTGATTGTTGGATCTCAGTTGTGTTTATAGTTTGTCCTTGATGATCAGTTAGTTCTCTTTGATAATCCGTCTCAGTTTGGATCCTTATGCTTTATTTTGGCACTTCTTTGATGTCTCTTGGCTATTACAGAAAGATATTTGTTATGATTCAAATTCATGGTGATGAGATTTCTGGTTCATGTTATGAATGCTATTTCTTTGACTGATAGAGCTTGACAGATGGTTTCTTTATCAGGATGGTTCTCTTTGCATACCACAGGTGTATTTCACATGATTACAAGCCATTTGATTACATTCTTTGAACTCACATTTTTGAAGGCTTACACATATTGGCGTGAGAATTCCAGGGTCTCCCCGATCCATTTTGTTATTAAACGTCTATGTTGCCTATTGGCAAGATGTTTCTGATGTCATGACGATTGGACTTTACTTTCAGGCAGCTTTCGACAGGACTTCTCTTTTGTTTCAACGCTAGAAAAGGATCATATTGGCATAAGTTATATCGTCAGTATGTGGTCATAGCGAAATTGCTTTGTCTCACCAATCGGAGGTTGAATGAGAACATATCAGCAAGAGTTTAAGGCTTCAGTGAAGGGTCTTAGCGAAAAGGGTTATGTCTCACCGACTAATGCATGTGGAAGTCTATCGGCGAGAGCTTGGAGATATCAGAATGTGATCTCAGCGAAGTGGTTTTGTCTTGCCGATAGGGGCTCTTCATCAATGGGTTCTCGAGGAGTGTCTTACCGAACATCACATCTGGGGTTTCGCTTTGGCCAAACATAATGTTTTCGGTATATAGTCTCACCAAATATTTTTTATCTCACCAACCGATGCACTGAATGTCTTATTAGCATAAGGTTACTACTTTGGTGAAATGTTATAACGACTCCGTAGTGTCTCACTGACTTGTGCAAAGGGTTACTTCGGTTGGACTATGCAATATCAGGGTGAGGTCTTGGCGAGTGACCTCCGGTCTCACCGACATTATGAATGACTTCTATCAAAAGGCTCATTGGTGTGAGATGTTCTCTTCGGAGTAGGTCTCCCCGAGAGCGATATGTCACGGTGACCAATGTGTATCAAGTGGGCTTTCAATAAAACATAAGGTATTCTATATAAGGTCTCCCCGATTATGAATTGTCTCAATGACACCGGATGAAAGTTACTTAGGGAAAAATTTGTGATTATTCTTTTTGACTGGGTATGAAACCCTAGCCTAGCCGCCATCATGAGAGTTTAAGTATCAGTTGTTGCTGGCTATAACGGCTTTATTTATGGCATATGGAAGCTTTATTTGGTGCGTTTCTAGCTAGAAGCTCGATAGTGGTTGATGGAGCCATGAGAGTTGCAGATCTGTCTGATTTGTTGTGCACGACTCTTAGCTGGGTGAAATAGCTCATGTATTGGAAAAATAATTTCACCTCGACTAATAATCTTGCTAGGTACAAGTTGAAGATTTCTATTATAAACAGCTTTAAAATCATTAGTCTGAATCTTTTCAGGTTGGTTGTTCTGTCGTTACTTCTAAAGACAGTTACTTATCTGGCATTTAAATCAAAAAGATGTATAAATAGGAGCAGAAAACTATGTTTTTTGTTCGGTTGTTGTAATTTTGAGATTATCATTCCTTGGCTATATGAAAATGTATGGATAAACTCTGCAATAAAATCTGAATAACAAGATGCAGAGATATTGTAAATTTCTTCTCTATATAGTATTTTAGGGATTCAATTATTGAATCTTTAAGGTATTTTGTAGACGAGAAAATAGAGAAACATGTGCTTAACTGAAAATAGAGAAATCCTCTGAGTTATTATTGTTGTTCAAATCATAATTTGAGGGGTTGATACTCCTTGAGATAGATATCTCTAAACGAGGGGTTGGTGCTCCTTGAGTGGGTGCTCAAAAATAGGCCTATAAGGCATTGTGAACAATTGATTAAAAGATTAAGCCTGGAAGGCATTTTGGGAGTGGTTTTTATACCCTAGGAGGGTTTTCCACTTGGCAAATTTTGTGTCTCTTTGTTCCTTTGTGTTCTCACTGCTTTACTGTGTTGTTGCACTACTAAATTTGACACCATTTTTCGACGGACATTCTTCGGCAGTTCAACACATCTTTGTCGGAAGAGCGATGCAATGGCGAAAATCTTTTCGTTGCTATTTTTTTGTCAAAATGCCGACAATGAATCAAACGTCGAAATAACAGAAAAGAATCGTCGGTCGACGGCATCATGAAATGTTTCGGGATTACGTCAGAATATTGGTGAAAACTTCGTGTATCCACCGACGAATTACACCAGAAGTTCGTCGCCAGTTCAACGTAATGGGCAAGCAGTAGCGTCGAAACAACAGCAGAGGTTCATCACCATTGCAATCAAATGGGCAAGGAGTAGTGTCGAAACAACACCAAAAGTTCGTTGAATGTGCAACGAAATAGGCAAGTAGTAGCGTCGAAACAACACCAAGAGTTCATCGACTTTGCGACGAAATTAGCAAGGAGTAGCATCGGAAGAACACCAAAAAGTGCGTTGAACATGCGACGAAATGGGCAAGGAGTGGCTTGGTGTCTACGCCGAAAGTTCATCGCAATTGCAACAAAATTTGTAGGCAGCTATGATAGAATCTTTGTCGTAGATATAGAAACTTTGTCAGGCCTTTCTGTTGATTTGTCGGTTGGTTTCGTCGAAATTGTGATGCATCATCAATTTTTTTTATAAAAAAAAAAATTCGTGGAAATGTACCATTGTGGAGACCGACGACTGGTCATACATACAAACTGCATATTGGTTTGATGCTTCAAATGATGCATTTCTTATATTGAAAAGTGCATTACCTTATTGAGCTTCTCTTTGTTTCGAGAATAGTTTAATATTCTCTACTTAATAGGGTCAACCAAGTGATAGTGGAAGTTCATTTGGCCTCTCCCCCCCCCTCACATCACTCTCAATTCCCCAAACCCAATCATATAACATTAATCATTGATTCATCCATTAATAACATATAACATTCATTCATCCATCCATTAATAACATATAACATTCATTCATCCATTAATAACATATAGCATTCATTCATTAACATATAACATTCATTAATTAACATATTCACATTCATTCATTAACATATAATATTCATTCTTTCAGTTTTTACATATTATTAAAAATATGGTTGTCATGATATGATTACAATCACTTTTTGTTTCTTTTTTAAAGCTACATAAAGTTGAAGTGGAGTATTGTTTTCCTAAATCAATATCTGTCCCCCCTTTAGTTGTTTTTCCCTCTGCTTGTGATCTTAATGTACGCGTAGTTGTCTGCTCATGACGTGGACGCCACTTCAAGGGGGGGGATCTGCTACAATAAGAAAGAAATGTTAAACTGATATGTTTTATTATTATTGTTACAAGTATTTCATTAATTAAAAGAACATTAGAGTGGTTCTCTTTACCTGATGGGTCCACACCATGTTTCAACTTTTGTTATAGACCAATGCTCAACATGTCAACACCCTCTAAACTCGATCTATAAGGCTGAAAACACTAAAGGTTACATTAATTAATAAACCAATTAAAATTAAATATGTTTAAGAGAACATGAGGGTGGTCCTCTTTACCTGATGGGGCCACATCATGTTACTGATCTTCTCTAGCCTGATCATGCTCAACACGCTAATCACGCTCTACATGCTCTAAAGTTGAAACATGAAAGTTTACATTAATTAATACACCAATTGCAATTAAATATGTTTAAAAGAACTTTAGAGTGGTCCTCTTTACCTGATGGGGCCACATCATATTCCTAATCTTCTCTAGCCCGATCATGCTCAACATGTTGATCATGCTCTACATGCTCTAAAGTACCGGGATGCACACCATGACCTTCATCTGCACATTCTGCTCCACCCTCACCAAGCTACATTCCAATGTCATGTGCGGTATTATCATTGCTTGAATGTTTAAAATAAATAGGCATGTAATTACTTTATGGTGGAAATTAATATTGAATAGATTGCACAATTAGTATTCAATTTTAAATAAAATTTATTGAGTTTATTTACCTGTGTGTCAGATGCAATGGAAGATTGTGTTTTCCCAGTCAAGACTCTTGTATGCTCAACCACGACTCCATAGCCTTGCTAGAAGGAAATCTTCGTGTCCTCTTTTGTGGGAACTCTATTGAATTCAGAGTCTCTACATTTTTAAGTGCATTATCAAGTGAATTATCTCTTCTATGGTGATAAACCAAAAATTGTTTTCTAATTTATTATAATTTGATGCAATATTTCATTTATTGATACTCTCATAATTCATGCTAATTTCATATAACCACCGTGAGTCAAGTTTGTGTTGC
>VDFB02000826.1:0-15409 GCA_007258455.2 Sequoia sempervirens | reverse complement strand
AACACGATCTATCAATCTTGGAGTGAGAAAAGGTATGTTTGTCCATTGCAAATGTTATATAGGTTTTATTCTTATATATCTACTACTACATTTCTATGGAGAAGCTTTTAGAAGGATTTGTGCTCTTTTTGACAATAGGTGCAAAGCAAAAGATGAGGAGGATAGCCAAGCGAAGGAGTGTTAGTTTCTTGGTGTGGTGTTGCACTTTGGTGGGAAAATATATGCTCAATTGATTGGTAGTTGAAAAAATGAGAGTCAACAAGTGTAAGTAAGGGAGGAAAAATAATAGTATTTCATCAAAGAATGGATTTAAAAAGGCTTCCTATGATAAGGTAATAAGGTAAAACAAGTATCACATCATGAAATTCATGGTGATAATGATAAGTGCTTATGGGAGGAGAGTATTTTAATTGAGTAGGGAATAAATTTGGTTTGGAAGGATGATTTATGAGTTTAAAAATGTTTTGAATGTGTTTCATGCATGAAGTGAATTTTGTCTTTCTTTACTCCTAAGTCATAAAAATTGACTTACTATCCTAAGAAAGGTATTTGATGTAGAAGTTGTTGAATAAAAAAATGGAGAAATTTTTATTTCAAACACGAATAAATTCTTCTGCACCTCGCTCCCCCTTTTTGGCGAGATTCCATTTTCCATGGAAATATTCTTAGTTTTTGTCAATAAAATAGTTATAGTATGGCTCAAAAGTATCAATATAACAAGAAGTCCTATATTTAGTTGGGAATTTTTCTAGTAAAGCAATGCATGTTGCCAAATTAACAAGATCAAAGGTAAGATTTTGATTAAATATAACTCTTCCCACTTTTTTCTGTTTTTGGCAAATAACTTCTTTCTACATTGAGTTTTGTAGAGCACGATTGTTTAAAAAAGAGCACATGTTTTAATAGAAGGTTAGGTTTGTTTTTATCTCCTTAAGAACCCTTTTTTTTATTTTTATTAAGAATGCATTTAATTATCAAATATCCCATTTTGTATTTGTTTCTACAAAATTTAGTTGGTTTGTAGGATAATTAAAATGGCTAAACTCTTTTTTGAAAAAATAAGTGTTTAAAGTTTGGAATTGGGCAAATATTATTCTTCCAAAAAATTTGGTAGAGTATGTGTATAGGTGGGTCTATCCAAACCAAACCTCTCTACTATAAATTCCCAATCCTCTTTTGGGACATGGATTTAATATGTAGAATACAAAGGGATGTTATTAAGATGCATTAGATGTAAAAAAATTGGTCATAAAAGTAGTGAATATGGCTCCCTTGAGAGTGGTCCCCAATAAAAAAATGTGGTGCTAAAAATGAATTCCTAAGAAAGGATCTTAGGATGCAGGATTTGTTTGGATGAATCATGGTAGTTTTTTTGTTGTAAGGTACAAGCTTGAACTGGAACTAAACAAGGTGAGACTGGTTAATCCCATCAAAAGGAGCTTGAAGTTTCTAAACCAACGGTGCTTGTGGAGTAGAGTGTGTTAGAGAGTATCCAATTGAGGATATAGGTTGTGAAAAGGATTTATCAAGTGATTTGTAAGGGAAGCTGGTTGACAAAAAGGTTCAAAAATCAAATGTATGGTATAATTATTTGCTTCAATACTTTGTATAAACAAGAATATTTGGACAATATGGGGTTATGCATTAATGAACTTGTGGTACCCTCTAACAATCTTGAGAAATGAAGGGATTGAAAATATGATGTAAAAAAGTTATAGATTAATGCTTATGATTTCTTGTATGGAGGCACTCAAAGGACATTTTATAACTTCCTTCTCTCACAAAAGAAGAGGTATTTTTTCGAAGCTTGACATGTTTTTAATAATGTTGCTAGGTCTAGGATATGTATGTATTTTATGTAGTATAGTAATTATATTAGACACTTATTTTCTCATACAATTTACCTTTTATAGGCCCTAAATTTGATCAAAGGATAATTACATGGATATCTATATAGTTTCAAAGGTGGATGTCGCTTTGATTGGTAATAGGAATTTTAACTTGTTTGGGATGTTAAACATTTTTTAAGGATAATTTTTATTTGAAATGTTAATGATTGAAATATCTTGTCAAGTTCATGTCATATAACTAATTGGAATAAACAAAAAATAAAGAAAGAGATAACTAGAGATAAATTAGGTAGCACATGTACATTACAAATCTAAATTTGCTATAATAAGGATACAAGATTCCAAAAGAGAAGTAAGCATCAATAGGAAAATTTTAACCACTCCATCTACAATATGGCTTGCCTTTGCAATGTTGTAAAACACATGATAGTGGAAGAATATATCAAAATATATATCATTTAGTTCATTAAATAGGGAAATGATATGAATTAGATTTCTATTGATATAACCATAACCTTCTTCAACTTAGCATAAATATGATATTGCAATCATACCTTCACAAGGTTCCTTTCGAAAATTCATTACTTCGTTATGTCAACATAATTCAAATATCTTTCAAGCAAGGGTAAAAGAGAGTATCACACACATGGTATTCTTAACAAAGTACTTTTCATTTACCCCAAGTTCTTCTACCTTCTATAAAAAAGGTAGAGTTTTCTCAATCACAATTACCCTTTTATTACTTTAATAGGATAACACTAGTAAGGATGGAGGCCTAATCTTTTATAAAATAAGGTGCAAGCATCATTCAACCATTAATATTTATTGGGGTTCATTCACTCATAAAATCATTTAGCATAATTTATAATAGTATAAGGAAGAGATTAGGAATCTATAATTGTAAGGTCTATTCAAGCTTTTATCATTTAAAGGCGGCATCATGAAAATAGGCAAAAATCATAGTCCTACCTAAGTAGTTTCTCTATCAATTTTTATCATAGAAACATTACCATATGAAAGGAGAAGGGTCACCTATTTTAGCATTCAAGGAGCCTAGCTCTCACTTCAATAGTAATAAACACCATGTTAGAAATGAATTATCATTCATTTATCCTAGTAGGTTAACGAGCATGAGTACATGATACTGATATCCAAAATAAAATGTGATTTGTTCACACTATTCATTTATTGATTTAATAATAATCTAAAATTAGAAGGGACATAGTTTGATGTTATATTAAATTAAGTTATTGATAATGGATATAAGTAAAATAAGGGAGAGAGTAAAACAACATTTAGTTTGATATTATATCAAAATCAATTTAATTATGTATACAACATCTATTTTGTAAAAAAGATTCAATATAATTTCATATAAGGTAATTCTAGTTTTGTGAATTGCAATTTGAAATGTTATTATTTAAAATGCAATTGTGGAATAATAGAAATGCATGCTAACTTTTCAACAAAATGGATTAAGAATTTTTTTAATAAAATACATAAGATAGTGTGATATTATTCTTCCAAAAAAATTGGTAGAGTATGTGTATAGGTGGGTCTATCCAAACCAAACCTCTAAACTCTAAATTCCCAAACCTCTTTTGGGACATGGATTTAATATGTAGAATATTTACAAAGGGATATTATTAAGATGCATTAGATGTAAAAAAATTGGTCATAAAAGTAGTGAATGTGGCTCTCTTGAGAGTGGTCCCCAATCAAAAAATGTGGTGCTAAAAATGAATTCCTAAGAAAAGATCTTTGGATGAATCATGGTAGTTTTTTTGTTGTAAGGCCCGAGCTTGAAGTGGAACTAAACAAGGCGAGACTAGTTAATCCCATCAAAAGGAGCTTGAAGTTTCTAAACCAATGGTCCTTGTGGAGTAGAGTGTGTTAGAGAGTAGCCAATTGAGGATATAGGTTGTGAAAAATATTTATAAAGTGATTTGTAAGGGAAGGTGGTTGACAAAAGGGTTCAAAAAGTGAATGTATGGTATAATTGTTTTCTTCAATACTTTGTATATACAAGAATATTTGGACAATATGGGGTTATGCATTAATGAACTTGTGGTAGCCTCTAACAATCTTGTGAAATGAAGGGATTGCAAATATGATGTATAAAAGTTATAGATTGATGCTTATGATTTCTTGTATGGAGGCACTCAAAGGACATTTGATAACTTCCTTCTCTCACAAAAGAAGAGGTGTTTTTTTGAAGCTTGACATGCTTTTAATAATGTTGCTAGGTAGGATATGTATGAATTTTATGTAGTATAGTAAATATATTAGACACTTATTTGCTCATACGAAACCTTTTATAGGTCCTAAATTTGATCAGAGGATAATTACATGGATATCTATATAGTTTCAAAGGTGGATGTCTCTTTGATTGGTAATGGGAATTTTAACTTGTTTGGGATGTTAAACATTTTTTAAGGATAATTTTTATTTGAAATGTTAATGGTTGAAATATCTTGTCAAGTTCATGTCATATAACTAATTGGAATAAACAAAAAATAAAGAAAGAGAGAACTAGAGATAAATTAGGCAGCACATGTACATTACAAATCTAAATTTACTATAATAAGGATACAAGATTCCAAAGAGAAGTAAGCATCAATAGGAAAGTTTTAACCACTCCATCTACAAGATGGCTTTCCTTTACAATGCTATAAAACACATGATAGTGGAAGAATATATCAAAATATATATCATTTAGTTCATTAAATAGGGAAATGATATGAATTAGATTTCTATTGATATAACCATAACCTTCTTCAACTTAACATAAATATGATATTGCAATCATACCTTCACAAGGTCCCTTTCAAAAATTCATTACTTCATTATGTCAAAACATAATTCAAATATCTTTCAAGCAAGGGTAAAAGAGAGTATCACACACATGGTATTCTTAACAAAGTACTTTTCATTTACCCCAAGTTCTTCTACCTTCTATGAAAAAAGGTAGAGTTTTCTCAATCACAATTACCCTTTTATCACTTTAATAGGATAACACTAGCAAGGATGGAGGCCTAATCCTTTATAAAATAAGGTGCAAGCATCATTCAACCATTAATCTTTATTTGTGTTCATTCACTCATAACATCATTTATCATAATTTATAATAGTATAAGGAAGAGATTAGTAATCTATAATTGTAAGGTCTATTCAAGCTTTTATCATTTAAAGGCGGCATAATGAAAATAGGGAAAATTCATAGTCCTACCTAAGTAGTTTCTCTATCAATTTTTATCATAGAAGCGTCACCATATGAAAGGAGAAGGGTTACCTATTTTAGCATTCAAGGAGCCTAGCTCTCACTTCAATAATAAACACCATTAGAAATGAATTATCATTCATTTATCCTAGCAGGTTAATGAGCATGAGAACATGATACTAATATCCAAAATAAAATGTGATTTATTCACACTATTCATTTATTGATTTGATAATAATCTAAAATTAGAAGGGACATAGTTTGATGTTATATTAAATTAAGTTATTGATCATGGATATAAGTAAAATAAGGGAGAGAGTAAAACACCATTTAGTTTGATGTTATATCAAAATCAATTTAATTATGTATACAACATCTATTTTGTAAAAAATATTTAATATAATTTCATATAAGGTAATCTAGTTTTGTGAATTGTAATTTGAAATGTTAGTATTTAAAATGCAATTGTGGAATAATGCAAGTGCATGCTAACTTTTCAACAAAATGGCTTAAGGATTTTTTTAATAAAATACATAAGATAGTGTGATATAAAACTATTACATTGGTCACATTTCGTGTTTCTCAATAAAATTTAGTGTTTCAAAATATTTGGAAAGCTAACATAAAAGACAACAAAACCCAAAAATGATTTAAGAAATTCACTATCATGGAGTAATTTGATGTAGAAAAATAGGCATTTTTAATTGATTAAGGATTAAATGAGGAAATATGTTGAAACATGCAAAGAATGTATTGGGTGTGGAAATCGTTTGTCCAAATGCCTAAAATATCAATGCAACAAAAGAGAATAATCCAACTTGAGAAGTTAACCATTGTGTGAATTATTTTAAGAATATTTTTTTAAAATACAAAGAAACTTATGCAAGCATGTGAAATGTTCAATGAAATGCCCAAGAAGTCAAACAAAGGAAACATAATTATTTTCCATAATTCATCAAGGAAATAATGTAAATAGTGGAAACATTCAACAAACCAATGAATGTGTGACAAAATACTTCAATGGAAAACATGGCATCCCCAACATAGTTAAAAATATGAACACAAATAATTGATAAAATTCTAACCAGTGGTGTTTGAAAGAGCATTAGAGAATAATAAGAGGATTCCAAAAGAGTGACAGGACAACAATAATGATGACCAACAACATTCCCATTTGAAATAAAACAAATCACAAGGATATGCATGAAAAAAAGAGAGCATGAAGGGCATGAATTACATGAAAAAATACCTCAACATAAAGTAATCACATTGAGTTCCATGATTTATAGACATATAAACCAAAATTAGACTTGCTAATAAGCCTTAAAGATTCAAATAAAAATGTTATCAAATGGCAACCATAAATGCAGATGGAATTTTGTTGGTAAGATTGTAGAAAAAATGTATACAAACATGAAAGTATGCAGAGTTGGAAATACATGGAAAAGATATAAGATACATCAGGGAGTGAATGTTTTGATAAAATTATAAATTCTCAAATAACATTAACTATATTTAATTGGAAAACTAGTTTTACAAATCGGATTGAATAGGTAGTAGGTATGTATCTATGCAATATTCAAAATCTATCAAAATATAATTTTGTTCTTTAATTGCTTGGAATTATTTTTATATCTCATGCATATCCAAAAGACCTAGATTACATTTATAAGCATTCCCTTTGCTAAATTCCAAAATTTAAATATAACTAGGACATGACAAACCATAGTCCTAGACTAGCCTACATGTTAAAATGAATAAAAATAAATATTACACTGAAAGCATTTTAATTAAATAAATCAAGAAATTTCTTACCAAGCTATTCACATTAGAAGGATCTTTTAAGACACAAACTCCTACTTTAAGACCGAGGGGGTAAAATAGTGAATTCTCAACAATAATACCATTGTCAAGTTCATATGGAAGTACCATGTTATCTAAGTACCCCCCTAGCATGGAGATGTTGTGCATAAAATATCAATTGAGGAGTATTCGCTCAAATTCTAAATTCAATTTTTGTATTTGATCCACATAAGACACGCAGATAAGGGAATCTACCTCAAATCACACATAGGTCACTCTTGGCTACACAAGGGAATTAGGTAACTCACAATATGGTCACAACTTGCAACTTCCCAAACCATAAAGAAGTAGAAGTTGAAAAATCCAACCTCATAGATCCCAATGAACACCTGCAAGCAAATAACCTGTCACCAAAGGAGATCAAGAGACACAAGAATGGTGCTCTACAAACATGAAGAAAAAAAGCATTACCTGAGAAGTGAATAATTACAAAGAGATCAATCCTTAAGAAAGGAGATCAAAACCCTAAAGTGAAAACCCTAGGAAGATGATTAAATTAGCATGTGACAAGTGTCAAGATCATAATGAATGAGATGACATGAATAATTTAATAATGCAAAATAAAGATTCCTAAGTTTAGCTTAAGTGAAATAAAGTAAAGGTGACTTAATTAATTAATCAACATGATTTTAAATTAATTAAGTAAACAACTTATTACCCTAACACTCCCCCTTAAGATGAACTTCGGGAGAAGCTAAGAAACTAAGGACAAAAATGCATGAAAGAAAAGATGGGTCCTGGCAAACAAGGCTAGATGAGGTACCCATGTACAAATGTAAAAGATCTCTCACAATAGAAGAAAAGGAGAAAACCTCATGGGAAAAAATCCTCTCCAGAAGAGAGAAATACAAGTGAAGGACTAAGAAGCCTCCAGAAAAAGAGTGAAGGACGAAGAAGCCTCTAATCAAGAAGAAATTGTCCCAAAAGATAGGAACAAAGGATGAACATGGAAAACACCACTAAAGCATGAAGAAGCTGCAAAAATTGTCATCGAATGACTACTGAAATGCTGAAAGAAAAAACCTCTCTAAAACAAATGATGATCAGGATCAAGAAGATAAGAATCAAGACATGAGTGCCCTCAATGACACTACTCGAATCTGATGGCAAACTGAGGCAAAAAATTTGGAGCTCGAAGATACAGATGGCACAAGTACCAATAGTCTGAAGAATTGATCAAGTGGAAATGGAAGATCGCCTCCAGAAATAGGAATGCAAGAGTGTCCATATGGTAAGTGCTCCATCTCACTGAAATGCATGGGTAACCAGCCGCTGCATCCAGGCCTAGTACATAGGAACAAATACTGTATACATAGCTCACTCCAACGGAAAACCAAAGAAGCATTAGCACCAACAGTAGAAACCCCCCATAATGTTGACAAGGTAGAGGAATGATAGGTACACTGAAATTGAATATCGAAATGTAGTGCATGATAAAGAACTAAAAACATATGAATATGCATACATGAAAGTACAAGAAGATATAAAGGATGTGAAAACAAGTCACATACACATGAGAAAGGTATGAAGGTAAAACAAAGGAAAACATCAACCCTCATGGCACTTTATATCATAGTGTGAGTACAACAAGGCACAAAGTGATGTGAAAGAATCCCAATACTACACATACAAAGTTGAGGCACTTTATTTTTGAGTATTAACTACGGATGATAAATACATGCATGTGACCCATAGGGTAAAAGGACAACATATGAGAGAAAAGAAGGATTTAGGAAAAAAACCAAAACCAAAATCTGGAAACCACTATTTTATTTTGAGATCCTCAGAAATAGGTTTCCGGCGTCTCTATTTTCCCATTTTTGACATCGTATGCAAGGAAGGTTATCTTCGAAAACACCTAGAACAACTTTAAGAAAGAAGATCTGGCTTGTTGAAAGCAACTGGGACACGAGAAAAATCTCAAAAGTACCTGCACCACTAGAAGTACTCTAAAATCCTCTTTTCGTTTGCTAATTTGACATTGTGGGCAAAAATAGTAGCCTCGAAAAGCAACTCTCCGATTGCAAAAACACGGTCGTGGCATTGATTTGATGGCCATATGACCATCAGGAAAAACCGAGCCTAAGTTGTGTAAAATGGCTTATCAATGCATTACACAATTGGACTATTTCAAAAAAAAATGTTTTTAAAACAATAAAAAATATACAATTCAATTTTTAATAAAAATAATTTTCAAAAAAATTATGGTGGGGGCCATGGGCCACCCCACATGAGGAATACAAGTACATCCATGGCAGTCCATACCACCACGGTACCCTATCGGTACCTATCAGGGGTGCCTCCTTTGATTTTTTAAAACAAAAAAAACTTTGTAAAGCTTTTTACAAAACAAAAAAATTGTTACAATTAAAAACTGTGAAATTTATTTGCAAAAAAAATAAAAAATATTTTTTTTGATGAAATTTTTGCCTCATGATGCATGCAGGAGGTCATACGACCCCTGCTAGGTAAAAATTTTTTGCCCCGAGGTGACTTGGTCCAAAATTGATAAATTATATATGGAAATAGGGAATTTTGGGCCTTCTGAGCGCAATGGTGAAGTTCGTTTTGGCTCAAAATGCTCCAAAAAATTAGGCACTCGTTGGATCTGACAAAAGAGCCCTTTCTTCAAACCCTCACAGATCTGACAAATGAAAGCCAAATTTGACAAAAAAAAGGTCAATCTTGACTATTCTGACAACTCTAGATTCAATGGAGAGGTCTGATTTGACCCTGGATGCACTAGAAAACTGCTTCAAGGCAAGATCTAACAAAAATAGAACAAGAAGCTTGCAGGTCTTGAGCTCTGATACCATGTAGAAGTTGATAAATCCAACCTCACATATCCCAATGAACATCTGCAAGCAAATAACCTATCACCAAAGGAGATCAAGAGACACAAGAATCGTGCTCTGCAAACATGAAGCAAAAATGCATTACCGGAGAAGTAAATAATTACAAAGAGATCAATCCTTAAGAAAGGAGATCAAAACCCTAAAGTGAAAACCCTAGGAAGAGGATTAAATTAGCATGTGACAAGTGTCAAGATCATAATGAATGAGATGACATGACTAATTTAATAATACAAAATAAAGATTCCTAAGTTTAGCTTAAGTGAAATAAAGTAAAGGTGACTTAATTAATTAATCAACATGATTAAATTAATTAAGTAAACAACCTATTACTCTAACAAAAGAGGGTTCACAAGGAATCACTTAAACCATTCAATTATCACTTCAAGCCAATTGAGGCACAAGAATAATCACATACATCATTATACATATAAGATCTAAACAATAATGGCCATTAATCTACCAAAATCAATAAGTTATGTATTATAAAATTCTAATATTTATGATCTCTGGAGTTGCATTTGTTAAACACACAATTCCAATACAAAACCATGACAGTTGGAAAGGGTTTTACACCAAGATAACTAAGGATTAAATCCATCAACACAAGGGTTTGAACATGATTCTACAAGGCCCTTAAAGACAAAAAGGTTATGAAAAATTAAAAGAATAAATCACACTAACCATTAGACTATAAAAAATATAAGACAAGAATTTTGAGAACAAAAAGAATTATTCACTGCAAGAATTAAATCCCCATTAATATAATCATTAACATTTTAATTAAAATAATATTAAACCCCATTCAAATTTGTAAAAAATATGAAGAGAAATCAACAAGATAAAATAGTCTAATAAAAGGACTAGCTTTACAAGGGAAAACGAAGAAGGGAAAGCTTTACACCTCTCTAAAGACTTGAAAAATATTTTCAACACAACAACAAGGACTAAGTCATTCCAAAACCTTAAAAGATAGTTACAAATCAGACAATTCAAATATTTGTAAGGAAAAAATAATTTCTTTCAAATGAGAGAACACCCACAAAATATAAACCATTTAACCAACAAATAGTTTCAAAACCAAGATCTCTTTAGTTCTCAACTCCAAACCCCATTCTTATTCTAATGTTATTTCTTCCTCACTTATTAAATTGGAATAATAAAAAATTCATAAACCCCTCGCTCCTCATTTTCTAGAATATGCAATCCTAAATATCGAGCATGACCTAAAATGAAATTAACTTTAGGTAGTTACTCAAATTATAATCTAAGTAAAACAAAAGAGCCTGAATAAATTAAATACACCTTGGAAATTAAATCCAACCTAGGGATAAAATCTAAATTTCAAAAACAATAACCTATTAATATGAGAAAAAGGATGATTCTTTAATATCCATAAAATGTAATGATAAAAAAATTATGAAAAGGTGGATAATTTGATTTAAGAAAATCCATGGTGTAAGAACAATCTTGTATCACCCAAAAAATGTTGTTTCTTTTCAATAAGGGCTAGGTTACTATTTTAACTAAGTTGGTATTTATGCTTGTATGGACACAAAATCTTACATAGATCTACCGAATGGTGAATTGAAGCCAATGGTGAAGAAATCACTTCGATATCATTTGTCATCTGTGAGATATTAAAATTTCAATTTCCAAAATCCTATTAAAAATATTCGAAATCAAATTTGAAACACTTAGAGGCTTCAAATGGGCTAAAAAATTAGTCGAAAATAAAAATATACCTCTAGGTACCATTTTGCGAACAAGAATCTTCTCAAGAGCTTTTAACAATATATTATAATTGAAATCTAATGGTCAGATCAAAAGTTATGATCCCGAGAAATTGTACTACCAAAATTAATAAAATTTTGGAATATCTTCTGGAGGAGGTTACGCTTTCCAGAAGATGTTGGGGCAGTTACGCATTCTAGATAAAGAATGTGAATGGGGGTTATAGAGCAAGAGAAATCAAAGTAGATTGTGGCTCTGATTTGCAGATTTGTGTAATCAAAAATCCCATATAGTGGTAGTTTGTAAATTTTTGAATGTAGTAATTTTATTTTATGGAGATAATAGAATGTTGATGATTCCTTCTTGAAATTTTGACTGTTCATTCTCTGTTATCGTTGTGGATTTGGGTTTGTAAGGGGAGTACCCTTCATCATAATTTCATTAATGTCAACTTAATTAGATCAAATTCTAACTAGCTTGAAACCTTCTAAGAAGTGTTATATGCACATAAATAAACATATGTAACAACCTAACTATGGAATAAACACACATAAGTACATATAAATGTTAGGGGGTTTTCCACAGCCATAATATCACAATAAACTAGTCAATACATGAGGAGAATTTTGTTTCTTCATTATGTGAAGATAAATAGGTTAAAGCTAGATCCATTGAAAATTATTCCACATGTTTCTCTTTGTCAAATTACATCTATAAAATCAACATAGTCAACACACACATTACATATAATAATGAAATCATAGCTAAAGCAGCATATAACATTAATATATATCATCAAATTCATAAATATGAAAATAAAATATTATTTAATGAATATCATCATGATAATCCTAATATAACATTTATAATATATGTATTCAAATTACAATATAGCATCATAGAGTAGTTACCTTCTACTTAAATATCTAACATGGAGGATCTCCTAATCAATTTATTAAGATACAACATGATATAACTCACTAGCCAATCACAATTCCTAAACAATACATCCAATTAGCTTAGTAAACATATGATTAAAAAAAATTCATAATAGAATTCTAATGTAATCACAAGAATAGATTAATAATCACTCACACAAGTCTTGAAAGCATGCTTACTTATAAATATTACCACTAAATAAGGTATAGTAAAAACCAAACATGTAACTAGACCTTACATCTTCTCCTCCAAGGCTAGAGTTACTCCTAGATTTCAACAAGGTTACTGTAAAAGAACACCAAATTTTCTTTTATCACTCACAAGATTGTAGTCATAAGAAAATCATTCATGAGATTAAACATTAAAGAAACATACTCACACGAGATAGATTCGTTTAATGTGATATATCATGCTCAAATATAAAATTCAAGATCTTGTTTGTTTTCTAGACATATACACATTTCAATGAAAAAACTAAAAAATCAACTATTACACTTTCTTTACCAATATAATAATGATCTAAGTTTTTTTTATCTATACCAATGATTAAATATTTCTCTTTTTCTTCTAATCATCAAATTTTTAAAATTCATCACTAATTCACAACATAACATTGGGATGAGGATGTGTCTAAGGGTCCCTATCCTTTCAGGTATGAAATTATGTGGAATTCTCATCTTGAATTCAAAGATCTGGTTGAAAGTTGGTGGAATTCCTTGTTATGGTACTCCTATGTATTGTCTAGCTTAGAAATTTAAAAGGGTAAAAGAAAGGGTTAAAGGTTGGAATAATATTTTATTTGGTAATTATTCTACACAACTTTCATTATTACAAACCTTAAGGAAATCCAAGGGAGAATGGAAGGAGGAAATAATGATATGGATACTTGTAGTAAAGAGCATCAATTATGCAATGAATGGTCCAAGCTATCAAAGGTGGAGGAAGTATTCTAGAAATAGATATCTAGGATCCAATGATTAACTGAGGGAGATAAAAATACTAAATTCTTCCATCAATCCACAATGAAACATAGACGTAGGAACATTTAATATGATCTTTGATTAAAGAAGATGGTACAATATTGTCAGAGGAGAATGACATTGATGTTGTTGTTGTTTCCTTCTTTAAAGAAACTCTAGCTAACTCTAATCCTGGTCTCTCTAGTTTGGAAGAGCTCATTGATAGTAGGTATAATTTTTCCATAGTCCATGAAAATAGTTTGCTTTTGGATTCAACTATGTATTTTTATTTATATCAATATTTTGAATCACGCTCAATGATTCATCATCAGGAAGAGGAATGGTGAATTGGATTGCAAAAATGGATTTAATAAGAGTTGAGGGGGAGGAGGTGGATAGGGGGAAAAAAACAAAGTGAGGGATGAAAAAATATGGTTATAAAGGATAGGAAAATATGTAATGTCCAAAACTTCACAACTAAAAACAAAGCTAATGACACAACATAAATTTCAAATTTCTACCACAAATAGAAGAATAACCCACACAATTTTGTTTCCAAGCAAACAAAAGGGGGGCCTAAGAGGCTAGACCTATTACTTGGGGGTTCATCTCTGATGGCTTTCCCTATGTGACACACAAAGGAATCATAGTTGGACAACTTGAACCTTAACTAACACAAGTTTTTCCAAGAAGAGAGTACACCCTATAGGTTCAATTTGCATTTGATATGTTGACACCTTGATGAGTACATATAATGGGCTATTCTAAATTTATTAAAAAGGAACTATGTTTAGAAAAAAAACACCAATCATCACTAGACCCAACTATAGGGTTTCACAAGAAATTCTCAACAATGAATAGACACACCAACTCTCATAGTAATTTCATTTGAGAACAATAATATAGGTGGACTCAAATTATGTAGGAAAGATAAAAAAAAACTCTATCATTATATAATATCCATTATTAACATACCTATATCTATTGCTAATATTTCATTTTTATTAGTATTTCATTTCCATATAATTTTATGAGAGGGAAGTTAGTAAGTTTATTCCAAGAATAATTTCAATGTCTATATCTTTTGCCATAAGATTAGTATTCCATATCTTACCTACACAATGGAATTTGGTTTATCCATACAATTCATAACCTCATATAATTTGCCTAAATGGTTGTCTAGTGATAAGAATAACTCTCTATCAAATATTATGTTTCAATATGTATTATAGAGTTAAATGTTGTATCTC
This sequence comes from Sequoia sempervirens, assembly GCA_007258455.2. Classification (NCBI taxonomy): domain Eukaryota; kingdom Viridiplantae; phylum Streptophyta; class Pinopsida; order Cupressales; family Cupressaceae; genus Sequoia; species Sequoia sempervirens. Next base: position 742 of record VDFB02000826.1, on the reverse strand, counting down.
ACTAAATAATTTTACCTTCAATTGTAAATCATAAAACAAGATGATAAGGTGGTTATTTATCATCTTATTATCCATGATCATAGCTTAAAACCTCAATATTAAAGTTACATACAATCATTCATATTGATAGTAGAAGAGAATTATTTTATAAAAATCCTAGATTAATTCTAGATCACATTGCATTCCTAACATGACTACCTTGTAACTATATTTATGGAAAGTTTTAAATCTATAATGAATATTGCAAATTTTAATGGAATGGCTAAAGAAAAGATTAAAATCTAATATGAATAATATGAATAAAATCATCAACATAGCTTACTTCAAGGAGTACCCTAATCTCAATATTTACATGGGTTTCTCTCAAATTTAAAACCTTAATCTAAGAAAATTTAGTAAAGACAATACTAGATAATATACACACAATGGTTTGTTTTAAAAATTATCTAGAAGCATTCAATAAAATACAAATGGCAATTATAAAGCCAATTCTGCTGATGCTTTTTTGTATCCTCATGCAAATGGTTGTGGTGTTGAGACATGCAGGCCCAAATTAGCAAGTTGCTTTCTTTTTTGAAATGCTTTCTCTTTTTTGTAATTACTTCTATTGGTGTGTGTGGCCAATTTAGAAGTTGTCTTTTCGAATGGATCTTTCCTTTAATTCGTTGAAGGCTGTTTTATATATTGAAGCTGCTGGTTGAATGTAATGATTCAGAACTTTGTGATTAATAAGAGATAATCC
>VDFB02000825.1:0-21022 GCA_007258455.2 Sequoia sempervirens | reverse complement strand
CATATGGGTTTTGAGGAAATTTATGAAGCAATTAGACTAGCTTGTAGTATAGAAATGATAATATCCTCTTGAAGGATTTAAGGAATAATTGTAGGTAGGTTTGTGTGACTATGGATTTTGATATTAAAGAAAAATATTATGCAATTTCCTTTCTTTGTGAGCATACTCCTCATCCCTCCCCGACTCCTATTTTCTCGTTTGAAGAAGGAGGTTTTCACTTCCCAATCCAATGAAAATGGAGCTATTGCCAGACAAAATGTTGTTGGATTCTTCCATTTGTGGTCAACAAGGTATCTTACATGAAAGCATTTTAAAAAGTTCATTTCGCTTTAAAAGGTTTACAAGTAAATAATGCCATTAATAAGAGTTGCCAAAGTAAACTCTATGCAAAAGAGTTAATAAAATTTCATTTCATGTAAATAAATAACATTGTATTTCTTCATGATTAAACACATGGCCAAAGTATATCAGTGCATGTTCATATATATATTCATCCATGCTCAAAAGAGATCAATAAACCAATAAATAATTATTCACATTCAAGTGAGATCAATAACTTCAATAAATACATTTGTATCAATGTTACATCAAAATGTTAATAGCACATCTATTTCAATGTTGCAGTAACAAGTGTCAAATACAATTACATTTTACAATGGGCTTTACAAGCCATTCCAGTAGGATACACAAGTACATCAATAGTAAAATAAAAACTCTGATCCTCCAACCGCCGTGACACCATCGGTCTTCTTGCGAGTTGGGGCCAAGAGTGTGATTAAGGCGCCTTTTCCGCCCAACCATGAAGTACATGACTTCCCCAGGTTCCTTCCTAACTCGAAGAAATCCCCGACCCTGCATAAGGAGCCTAGCAACCTGACACAGTAAAACAAGAGGGAACTCTCGATGCATGCCTGGTGCCTATATGCATTTCTAGCATGAGAAAACATATTTCTTGCAACAGGAGGTGGCAGAGACTCAAATACATATATTTCTAGGCTTTTAAAACAAATCCATCTATTTCAATGGTACAAGTGCTTGGCCAAGCATAAATAAAAACAAGTGGTAGTTTTAGAAAAGGTAAAACTACTGTCTCTGTGGATCCACCTTCGACATCCTGTCCCGGAAGTTACCAAAATACAGTAAAAAGTGCAAAAATAGAAAATTATGCATTTTCCTTATATGCTTCATGCATTTCATTGATTTTAAAAAGAATTTCCTTCATTTCTCCATATTCATAAAATGTTTATCAAATTGTTTTTCATTCAACTTTGCAGTGAAGATTATCTATCTCAAGAGTTCAAAGAAAGTTTTCAATGCATTCTTGTGTTCAATCTCAGTTTGGTTGATCAAGATAAATAGATTTTCATAATTAAAGATTTGAAAGGAAAACAACTCTTTCTAGAAGATTACCAAGTGATTAAAGATTGCCAAAGTTCTAGTTTTCAAACATCTAAATGTTTGTCCATCAAATGGTTTTCTGAATATCATTATTATTAAAGAAAAAGCAATGTTTCCTGAATAACATGGTGTTCTTATATTTATATATTCATATATATATATATATATATATATATATATATATATATATATATATATATATATATATATATATATGAATATATAAATTTGTGCTCCCTCATATAACTGAAAGTTTCAGTCAGATTGAAAAGATACAATTCAAATTGGTTACAAGTTTCTAGGTAGTTAATTTATAGTAACAAGTGTTTCATGTAGAAAACAGAGCATTGAATCCTTCGTATGTATATAAATATATATATATGTGTGTGTGTGTGTGTGTGTGTGTGTGTGTGTGTGGGATTTTCTACAATGTAGTAATATACAAAAATATGTATGAATAGAAACGTGTTTTCTGTCCATGTATATTTGAAAGGATTCTGACAGAATTTACTAAAATAGAACTATTGTGCTATGATTCTTTTACCACTGTTGTTTTCAGAATCAATAGGAGGTGCTCAATCATCCATATAAACATGGAAGCAAAACTATGTGCATACATATATATATATATATACAAACTTATAGCTGTGAATTTCATAGACTTTTTCAAATGTATATGAAATCATTTCTAGATTGTTTGTGTATAAGGTGAATTCGGTGATAATACAGTCAATACCAATCTATCTTCACAAGCAAATTCAGTTAAAGACTTGCCATGGATAACACCAAGTGCAGAAGTAATGCTCGACGCCTCTCCTTGGGGAATGACGCGGCCTGTGACGAGGCAACACCTCCTCCACAAGCCCGTGGCCTGTGGAGGGTGCTAGCCTCCCCACAGGGCTGCCCTTCCCTATAGGACGGGCTAGGGTACTAATCCCCCACACAAAGACTTCAAAAATCGAACAGGAAACTATAACATTCGTTCCCACAAAAACAATTTTGGGATTCAGTTTCTTTCTTTCAGATTTTAAAGATAATCTTGTAATTGATTACACAAACTCTTCATACATATATATATATACACAAAAACAAGATTGTGTGTGTGTATATATATATATATATATTTATATCAATTCTCAGAGATTTCAACAATAAATAGCAAAAGCATAATATACAGTCTGTAGATGAGGGATAAAACCAGATATAAATGGACAAATAGGACATTATTTTGCAAAGCAGGAAAAAGAGTTTTCCCCAATTTTAAAATTTTGTTTGCAAACAATTCCACAAACTCCACATTCAATTCTTCAAAATTTTACTGCAACTCTACAGGTAAAAGAAAGAATGAAAAACCTAGTTGAAAAACCACCAGCTGAAGATGCTTAGAATTCCTTTCTGCCTCCTCCTGAGCTGGGTTTTCTGGAAAAGTTCACCTCCTTCCCTGCCTTCCTGATCGCTTAATTTCCTTTTTAATTCTGCAAATATTCCTTCCAATCCTTCTAAATTGACAGATGAAACATCTTCTTCTTGGCAGCCATTCAAATTAACCAAAACAAACTTGCAGACGAGAGTGTTTTCAAGAAGCCATTTCAAGAACTGTTGCTTTTCCGGGAATGCCTTTTTCGTATTTAATATTAATTTACTTTCTCTCATTTAACCCTAATCTTTAAAATAAATATAATTAAGAAATATATGCAATTTAAATTTCAAATTTATAAATAGGAAAAAAAATATAGGAAATCATTTACAATTTCTTGCACAAAAGATTTAGAAGGTGATTTAAAAATACTCACTCCTTAAACAAGTATTCCATCTAACTTGTAATTAATTCATTATTTAAATATCACAATTTAAATAGAATTAAAACCATAAATCCTTTAAAGCTACATTTAATAATTAAATTACATTTATGTTATTATTTTATTATTTATTTATTTTATCCATTTATTATTTATTTTGCAAATAATTCAAAGCAATCCATTTAGAATAGACATTGCCTAAATGCAACTATATGATTCTAGGTGTTGTGTGTGTGACCGAGAGTTCTTCCTCTTTTACCCTGTCAGGAAGGTAGCCTTCTTTCCTCAATCACACTCTTGGTCTTCGACCACCTACAACTCAAGTGCACTCAGGCATGCAACAATGAAATTGTATTAGTAACCGATATAGAGATATAAATCAAAGCAATAATTAAATCAATACTTCTATTTTGTTCTATCTTGCATATTTTCAAAATAAAATGCATTCATAATTTCAAAAGTAGATACTTTTCACATTTCCATACACCAAAGCATTGTAATATATCATATTACTCTAGCACACACCATCATTCATAAAATAAATCAACACAAGGCCATGGGCAAAACAACATCAAAGTCTGAGATGTGACATCCTTCCCCACTTGGAAGAGACATTGTCTCGATGTCTAAAAGAAAGTCACACAACAAAATTGAGATACCAGTATATCATAAGTCTCTACATGAAAGAAAATAAGAGTATGCTAAGATCTCAAATGAGGAAAGATTCTATCTATAACCTCAGCATTCTCCCAGGTGGAATTATCCACCGAATACTGGTCCCACTGGACCCTGTACTGCATAATGTCTCTGTTTCGCAACTTAATGTTGCGTTCTTCTAGAATCCTGACGGGCTCCACCTATATCACCCCCGGGTCCTGAACCTGCAATGCACACCAATCAAGGATATGGGTAATGTCTGGATGGTAGGGCTTAAGTACTGAGACATGAAATACATTATGTATTCGGGATAGAGCTGGTGGCAGAGCAAGCCTGTAAGCAACTGGATTCACCACCTCCAAAACATCAAAGGGCCCAACAAACCTAGGGGCCAACTTAGAGTTCTTGCTGAAAGAGATTGAACTCTTATGCGGTCGAACCCTCAAAAAGACCTTATCTCCTGCAGAGAACTACCTGAAGCTTCGGTTCTTGTCTGCTAGACTTTTCTGTCTATCCGCAGCTTGTTTCAATTTTTCCTTAATGATCTTCATTTGGTCTTCCATTTCTCTGAGCATCTCAGGGCCAATCACAACCCTATCTTCTACTCTATCCCAACTAATGGGTGTCTGAAATTTACATCCATAAAGAGCTTCAAAAGGTGCCATACCCAAAGAAGCATGGTAGGAGTTGTTGTAAGCAAACTCCACCAAAGGAAAATACTCCTCCCACTTATGTTGCTGCTCCATACAATACATGCGGAGAAGATCTTCTACTACCTGATTCACCCTCTCTGTCTGACCATCGGTCTGAGGATGATATGCAGAACTGAAATTCAATTTAGTTCCCAGGGAAGAGTTCAATGTGATCCAAAACCTGGAAGTCATCCGAGTGTCTCGATCTGAAATGATCGTTTCTGGCACTCCATGCAAACGAAAGATTTCCTGAACAAATTTTCTTGCTAAAACCATTGAACCATCCTTGAGGTTCCCAGGAATGAAATGGGAAACCTTCGTCAACTTATCCACCACAACCAAGATGGTATCATGTCGGTTCCTAGACATTGGCAACCCCTGAATAAAATCCATAGTGATAACCTGCCATTTATACTCTGGCACCCTATGAGGATATAAGAGTCCTGCCAGATGCACATGCTCAGCCTTGACTGCTAGCATTCCAAGCATCGGGCTACATATGAAGTAATATCCCTTTTAAGTCCTGGCCAGAAGTACAGTGGCCTAAGTCCTTCCATCATCTTTGTAATACCAGGATGTCCTGAGTATGGTGCATTGTGGAACTCCTCAAGCACCAACTCTCTCAAGTTTGCAGAACTAGGAATGTACATCCGCCCCTGGAATCTCAAGAGCCCATCCGATTCAAATACATAGCCATCATATCGACGATCCGAGGAATTCACCCCTAGGGCTTGTTTCACCCTTTCATAATGTTCATCCCCAAGTAAGGATTGAACTACCTGCTGCCTGAAATCTGATTTTATGGTAACCATGGCTGCAAGGTGCCTCCTTCTACTCAAGGCATCAGCCACCCTATTTTCCTTACCCTTAATATATTCAATACCAAAGTCATACTCACTCAAAAATTCTAGCCATCGCCTCTGTCGGGCATTAAGATTGGGTTGAGTGAAGATATATCTCAATCCTGCATGATCTATCTTTAGTTCAAAAGGCTTTCCCAAGAGATAGTGTCTCCACATCTGCAGAGCATGGACTATGGCTGCCAACTCCAAGTCATGTGGTGCATAATTTAATTCATGTTGCTTTAACTTTCTCGATTCATATGCCACCACTTGCCCTTCTTGCATAAGAACTGCTCCTACCCCTTCCCCTGATGCATCAGTAATAACTATGAAATGGCCATTCGGATCGGGCACAACCAGGATGGGTGCAGTAGTGAGTTTCTCCTTAAGCAGATGAAAAGCTCTCTCACACCTATCACTCCATTCAAATTTCTTTTCTTTCTTCTGCAGTGCAGTGATGGGTGCTGCAATTGTCGAGAACCCCTAAACGAATCTCCTATAATAACCTGCAAGACCCATGAAACTTCGAACCTCAGAAACATTCTGCGGCGCTGGCCAATCCATGATTGCCTTAATCTTTTCTGGGTCCACCGCTATCCCTTCTGCTGAAATAACGTGTCCCAAATAGTGCACCTCAGATTGGAAGAAAGTACATTTAGACATCTTTCCATACAGCTTATGTTCCCTTAGTCGCTGCAGTACAATTCTCAAATGTTTTTTCATGTTCTTCCTCTGACTTAGAATAGATCAAGATATCGTCAAGAAAGATTAGGACAAAGTTATCTAAACAATCTCGGAAGACACTATTCATCAGGTTCATGAAAGCTGCAGGGCATTACTTAGCCCAAATGGTAGCACCGTAAACTCGTAGTGCCCATACCTTGTTCTGAAGGCAGTTTTGTGAATATCTTCTTCCTTCAATCTCAACTAGTGGTATCCGATCTTAAATCAATTTTTGAGAATACCTTGGCATCTTTCAGCTGGTCAAACAAGTCATCAATGCGTGGGAGCATGTATTTGTTCTTGATAGTGACCTTGTTAAGCATCCTATAGTCAATGCATAACCTCAAGGTCCCATCCTTCTTTTTCACAAAAATAACTGGAGCTCCCCAAGGCGACACGCTTGGTCTAATAAAACCCTGCTTCAACAATTCCTCCAGTTGGGCCTTAAGCTCAAATAATTCTGTTGTGTTCATCCTGTAAGGAGCTTTAGACTGAGGTTCTGCTCCTGGTAGCAAATCAATAGAAAAATCAAACACACGCCTAGGCGGTAGCTCAGTTAGCTCTATAGGAAAAACATCCTCAAATTCTTTCAGAATGGGATGATCATTAATTGAGGATTCTTTCTCATCAAGGTCCTTGACCTTTATTGCAAAGATAGTGCATCCCTTCCGACTTGCCTTTTTCAACTGCATGGCGGAGACTTGCCTAAGCTCCAAAGGCTTTTTAACGCCACAAAGCTCCACATGGTTTCCTCTATCATCAAGACACTTTATTGACTTCTCTTCACAATCAACAAGGGAGCCTTATGTTCAGAGAGCCAATTTATCCCTAATATAACATCGTAAGACCCTAACGTGCAACATTCAAATTCTGCGTTTGAAGGTTAGGGAGTTCAAGTTTACTGAAATATAGGCATTGTTCTACCTTCCTCTCTACCCAAATATTGCTCATATCCTTGATTGGCGTGCATTGCAGGTTCAGGACCCAAGGGTGATACAGGTGGAGCCCGTCAGGATTCTGGAAGAGCGCAACATTAAGTTGCAAAATAGGGACATTATGCAGTACAGGGTCCAATGGGACCAGTATTCGGTGGATAATGCCACCTGGGAGAATGTTGAGGATATAGATAGAGTCTTTCCTCATTTGAGATCTTAGCATACTCTTATTTTCTTTCATGTAGAGACTTATGATATACTGGTATCTCAATTTTGTTGTGTGACTTGCTTTTAGACATCGAGACGATGTCTCTTCCAAGTGGGGAAGGATGTCACGTCTCAGACTTTGATGTTGTTTTTCCCATGGCTTTGTGTGGATTTATTTTATGAATGATGGTGTGTGCTAGAGTAATATGATATATTACGATGCTTTGGTGTGTGGAAATGTGAAAAGTATTTACTTTTGAAATTATGAATGCATTTTATTTTGAAAATATGCAAGATAGAACAAAATAGAAGTATTGATTTAATTATTGCTTTGATTTATATCTCTATATCGGTTACTAATACAATTTCGTTGTTGCGTGCCTGAGTGCACTTGAGTTGCAGGTGGTCAAAGACCAAGAGTGTGATTGAGGAAAGAAGGCTAGCTTCCCGACAGGGTAAAAGAGGAAGAACTCTCGGTCACACACACAACACCTAAAATCATATAGTTGCATTTAGGCAATGCCTGTTTTAATTTGATTGCTTTGAGTTACTTACAAAATAAGTAATAAATGGTTTGAATAAATAAATAATAAAATAATAACATAAATATAAATTAATTATTAATTGTATTTTTAAAAGATTTATGATTTCTAAATCTATCTTAATTGTGATATTTAAATAACAAGCCAAATGGAATATGTGTTTATGGAGTAAGTATTTTTGAATTACCTATCTAACTTTTTGTGCAAGTAATAGAAAATCTTTTATTATATTTTATTTATTTATGAAATTGAAATAAAATTGAAATATTTTAATTGCATTTGTCTTAATTTATAATCTTAAGATTAGGGTTTAAATAAGAGAAGAAATTAATATAAAATAGGGAAAGACATTCCCGTGAAAAAAAAGGGTTCTTGAAATTTCTTCTTGAAAAATAATATTTTCTGCAAGTTTGTATCTTTTTCATGTCAATGGCTGCCAAGAAGTTTTTCCATCTGTCAATTTAGAAGGTTTGGCAGGAATTTCTAAGGACTTGATAAGGATTTAAGGATTAGAGAAGGTAGGAGAGTAGAGGAGCTTCTCCAGAAAAGAACCAGCATAGGAGAAGAAGGCTGAAGGAAATTTTGGGCATCTTCAACTGGAAGCTTTTAATCAGGTTTTTCTTTTCTTTTTATTAATCTAGTTCAAATTTTGGAAAACAGTTGGAGAGCTTGTATGCAAAAATTGTGGTATTGTCTACAAATTGTGTTTTAAAATCTGGGAAAACTTTCTCTTTTAATTAGTTTACACTGTGAGAAAATGCCCAATTCCTTCCTTCCAAAATGGGTTTATTCTTTTGCAATTTGGGTTTTGTGATTCTGGCATTTCATTGATACATCTCTGTACAGAAAACTAGAGAGTAATTATATTTATATATATAAATATATATATATGTGCATATATATATTTATACATATGTATTTATATATATGTTATTAGCGTACATTCCTATCAATCCTATTTTGATTTTGAAATTCTTCTTGAATAAATTTGTACGTTGCTATGCTGGGCATTTCTTTTTTTTCATTGTTAAGGCATAAGTTATTGAGGGGAGGTGTATCCCCAGCCTGTCCCATGGGGAAGGGTGGCCCTGTGGGGATGCCAACGCCCTCCATAGGCCGCACCCTCCCCTATGGGAAAGGCGTTGCCTCCTAGCCATGATAAAGGCCTTCGGGTCTAAACAAACAATGAATCTTGGGGTTCGATGGATATCTTTTGTGTGACAGTTAGAGCTTGTATTATAATTATCTATAATTGCATATATTTGCACAACTATATATATATATAGACACATTTGTATACACATTCATACATACAGAATTGGTATACCCTGTTATATACTGAAAATGTCTACAAAAGTTTAGAAGCTAAAAAAGAGTAATGTAGTATCTGTGTTTTCCAATTTGATGTTATTCCTTGTGGTGAATACGTTCACACAGTTGATGAAATTCAGAAAAGCATTGTAGAAAAACACAGATGAGAACATGCATACCTCTGTTTTACCAGAAATTTGTGGCAATTTTGGTACTTTTATCTTTCAATCTGACTAAGTCTTTTACTATGAATGAATGAATACATGTTTATATATATATGTATACATAGATTCAAATATAACAATATATATATAAATATAAATATGCAATTTAATGATCACTGTCTATATATTGGGAATTTTATTTCTGCCAATGAAAATGCATAGAAAATAACGTTATGTACATGCATAGTTACTTTTGTAAACCAGATTTTAGGAAAATACACTCCAGATTGCATTGAGTGAAGACAAATCTTTTACCAAATAGAAGGAAGCATGTTGACCTTTGTGAAATTTCTAAGAAAAAGAAAACAACATACTTTTCAATTTTGAACCTTCTAAAATCTTTCATTTTGTTCAACAAATTGAGATTGAACTTAAAAGTTGCATAGAAACTCTCTTTTGAAATCTAAGTATGAATGGAAATCAGTTTGATAAACATTTTATGAATATGGAAAAATGAAGGAAATTCTTTTTAGAATCAATGAAATGCATGAAGCATATAAGAAAAATGCATAATTTTCTATTTTTGCACTTTATAATGTATTTTGGTAACTTCTGAGACAGGATGCTAAAGGTGGATCCACAGAGACGGTAGTTTTACCTTTTCTGAAACTACCACTTGTTTTTATTTATGCTTGGCCAAGCACTTGTACCATTGAAATAGATGGATTTGTTTTAAAAAAAAAGCCTAGAAATATATGTATTTTGGTCTCTACCACCTCTTGTTGCAAAAAATATGTTTTCTCATGTTAGAAATGCATGTAGGCACCAGGCATGCATCAAGAGTTCCCTCCTATTTTACTGTGTCAGGTTGCTAGGCTCCTTATGTAGGGTCGGGCATTTCTTCGAGTTAGGAAGGAACCCGGGGAAGTCATGTACTTCGTGGTTGGGAGGAAAGAGGTGGCTTAATCACATTTCTTGGCCCCAGCTCGCAAGAAGACTAATGGTGTCACGGCGGTTGGAGGATCAAAGTTTTTATTTTACTATTGATGTACTTGTGTATCCTACTGGAATGGCTTGTAAAGCCCATTGTAAATGTAATTGTATTTGGCATTTGTTACTGCAACATTGAAATAGATGTGCTTTATAATATTTTGATGTAACATTGATACAAATTTATTTATTGAAGTTATTGGTCTCACTTGAATGTGAATAATTATTTATTGGTTTATAGATCTCTATGAGTATGGATGAATATATGTGAAAATGCATTGATATACTTGGCCATGTGCATAATCATGATGAAATGCAATGTTATATTTTATATACAAGAAATGCAATTTAATTAACTCTTTTGCATTGAGTTTACTTTGGAAACTCTTATTAATGGCATAATTTACTAAGTAAACTTTTGAAGCGGAATGAACAATTTAAAATGCTTTTTCTCATCTCGCAAGGGACCCAGTTATAATGATGTTGCCGATAGTGATGATGATGCTAGCATGTGGCATGGCATGATTGGGTGAATCGTAATCAACATCCTCATTATGGATTACATTACAATGACATGGAAATGATATGGACAAATGACGTCATCAAGTGTCTTCGACAGTGTGACTAAGTCAAATAAGCGGAAGTATCATGATCGTCTCCCTGATACAACGATGGCTATATCTTTGGCGAGACTATATATCATTGCTAGGACTTTGAACTCAGTGTCTTCGATATGGTGATGGAAGGAAGTAATGATGTTTGCGACAGATCGATAACATAAGGATGACAAGTATATGGAGGACAAATGAAATGATGACACATGGCAACTGTTGGTTTGATGATTTTGCATCCTTGTTGCAAAATCAACATTGGTCAAGTGGATCATTTGAAGCTGGCTATCCCATCAGTGAGACACAGTGATGTTAGCAAAATGTGTAAGGTTGTCCCCCTGACAAATCGATGATCCTTTCATTGGTGAGACTTTGACATATTGCCAAGACTATGGAGCTAGTCCCAATGATAGGGAGACAGGAGTTGGATACTGACTGAGGGACCCAGTAAAGTGGACATGGCAGTGAGACCCAGTGGTGAAGATGATGTGCGTCGAAGGTACAAACAAAGATTGAATGACAGGATGACATGTGGCAGAAAGTGACATGTGGTGACATGATGGCATGGGGAACATACAATAGTAAGTTTTATCAACATAATAGGGCATATCGACAGGACATAGATTTATGTATCTCAGATAGCTTGATGGTTTTATCATTGGTGTAACATGGGTGTATCGGTGGAACCTTAAAGCACATTCTAGTGATTGAGTGATGAGGTGCTATGTGGGACCCGAGTGTGATGATGGCTGATAGATGGCAATGAACGATTGCTCAATATGTCATATTTTGCATCGGTGTTGTGAATGGCGTGGAGAAAAAATGGAAGACTGTTGGTATGCAACTCCATACAATTTATATTGGTGGGAACTGTGGACATCGATGAGACTGAAATGGGCATCCCCCCGATAGAGTGATATGTTAGATCAACGATGTAGTCTGTTTGGCGATTGATCCAATGGTGATCATCTAATAGTGGAGGTCAATGATGGGGATTTGAAGACCATTTATTGAATGGTTGTGACTTAAAGTTGTGACAGTAAATGAGGATCATAGGATCTGGGTGCAAAAGGAGAAGATCAACGACCAAAATTCAAAAGCAATGATCTCAAATGGATAAGTATGTTTGAATAGGGGTTTTGACTAGTAACCTACATAGAGAGAGGATTTTGTTGGTCTAGCTACACCTACGACCAATTGAATGAATATTTTATCTCCAAAGCGATGATACAGATTAAAGATTTGATCAAGATCGAAATGATCATATGGACAACAAAGAGCATTAACTGCATACTAGATTCTAGGGTTGGTAGAGAGCTATTTTGGGAAAACTCTCTAAGATAGAATTTAATGTTGTATGTATTGATGCACAGAGGTATGGTGATATTTGATAAACCTTATCAGATATCTTAATGATGGTGTGCGACTCGATGAACTAGAAGCTTGCTGGTGAAGATAATGAGTATGAAAATCCTAATTTGATGAGAGTTGATCTGGATGGTTAAGAGAATCTCGAGGTTGAGATTGCAGATTGGCAGAGTTAAACAAAAGGAAGACAATTCTGAGAATTGAAATATGAGGAGTATTTGTTGTGTGAGAAAAGTTGGCAGAGTACAGAGAGCTGAAAAAAAGTATGTATTGCTAAGTGTGTTGCAGTGGCATAATGGGAGAATGTGTGGCATAGGATGATAGAACAAAAAATGTTCTAAGAACAAAAGAGGAAGAGAGAGAGCAACAGTGCAGACTGAGAATGCATATTGTGAAGTCCTAAGACTGTAATACAAAAAATCCGCTAGGATTTTGCATTCATGGTGAAGAGAGTGTGTAGTGTAGCAAGATAAAACAGTGATTGTTCTATGTGTAGAGTGAGTGTAGAGTAGGGGTGTGTTGCTGAGAGTGCAGTTTCAATAGTAGAGTCTATGTTTCAATGAAAGCAACAATGTACTGAATGTAATGATGCATAATAGGTTGTGTATAACCAAAGTGTATGCATATATGAATTTGTAATGTTGTATTGAGTTGTGGCTCATATTAGGGTGTTGTTGCATCCTTGGGGTTGTAGCTCGTAAAGCAGGGTGTTGTTGCATCCTTGAAGTGGTTGCTTCTAAGTTAGGTAGTTGATGCTTCCTTGGGTTGTAGCCCTAAAACATTGAAACATAGATTTGGATTGTGATGTTGGATTTGAGCAACAAACTCAAGTAGCCTTAGTCACACTTTGTAATAGAGAATTGGATTGTGACCCTGGATTTGAGCAGTAGACTCAAGCAAGCTTTGTTACCATGTTTTTTCCCATCTTTGGTTTTCCACATACATATAGTGTTATGTGATGATTTTGTGTGTGCATATTTATGTCTCTCTATATGATTACTTTGCACAATAAGGGATTATAAATTATCTACATAAAAGTACTCAGAGCTAAAAGAAGAATCTTGTATAAGGTAGTTGGAGTCAAGGAAGTAATTTGCTTAAAGGTTTTTAAGAATGAGAGTTTTGGTATCTACTGATTCACCCCCCTCTTAGTAGATCATTGTGTTCCAACAATTGGTATCAGAGCCCTAGGTTCCCTAGGAGAAGCTTAATCAGCTCGGGTAGATCTTGGCGAGTGAACATAATATGGCTAATAAGGAAAGCTCATCTATAGAAGGAGTGATTCTCTTTAATGGATCAGATTATACATGATGGAGATTCAAAATGAAGTTAAATTTGGGATCCATAGGATTTGATGTGTGGATGTTAGTGGAATATGGATATACAACTTTTGCTACACCTCCAACTACCGAGGATGAAAAGACGACATATGAGAACAATGCTAAAGCAATGGATGCAATTATTTTTGGGCTATCAAGTTTCATATTTGTCAAAGTCATGAATTACCAAAGTGCATGTGAAGTGTGGAACAAGCTAAAGAGGATGCATGAAGAAAGTAATGTTGAGGTGCAGTCATTCATTGAGAGATGTCATAGTAAATTTGAAAGTATTGAGACAAGTGAAGATGATAAATATGCAAGTTGGTTCTCAAGTGAAGATGTAACAAGAGGTAATGAAGAAGAATCATCTACCTCTGGATCACAAGAGTCAGTGAAGAGCAAGTTGATTCCCTCAAAAGATTAAGAAATGGCTTCAGGAAACATAGAGGTAATCATAATCATTTTGTTTCTAAATTTTTTTATGATAAAGTAAATGATTATGATAAGGAAAAGGATAGTAGAAATAATCTACACACAAGAAGATAATGTGGGTCATTTGATGTAGATGGTAGATCAAATGATGGGCATGTAAGTTTCCATGGGATTTACCCATTTCCAACAACCTCTGATGAAGAGATTAAGAGGTCTGATAGAGATGAAGAAGATGAAACCTTTGATAATGAAGGAGTAGACCTAGAAGGATAACTCATCAATGCTCTTGATGAGATTAAAAGATATAAGGAGTATCAAGAACAAAAGTTTCATGTGCAAGAAGAGATTGATAAGCTGACCAAAAGTCTTGAAGAATCTAATCAAATAGTGATCAACTTGAAGACTAAAGTGGGAGAAGGAAGAGGAGAAAAATATGTAGTTAAATCTGAACTACAGTCTAAGTCAGATGAGTGCATGAAGCTAGAAGCAAAGATAGCTAATCTAAGAAGAGATCTTGAAAAATCCAAGGAGTAGATTGATAAAGGCTTAAAGCTAAAAGGTGGCTCTAAAATATTAGATGAAGCCATCAAAACCTAAAGAGAAGGTTGGTCTTGGATTTGAGAAAGGAATGAGTTCCTCTACCAGTATTTCTGCAAAATTGTATGATAGATTTAAAGTAGAAGGAAATAGTTGTACAAAAAAGGAAGACAAAGCCTACATAAGTTGCTCCAAAGAAAGTACCTCTGGAAATGGAAGATTAGAAAAAGGCACAACTAGAGTGAAGAAAGAAAAATAAGAAAAGAAGCTTTTTTCTATTGAGATGAAGAAACTAGATAAGGATACTGCTGCT
The DNA here is from genome assembly GCA_007258455.2 of Sequoia sempervirens. NCBI lineage: Eukaryota > Viridiplantae > Streptophyta > Pinopsida > Cupressales > Cupressaceae > Sequoia > Sequoia sempervirens. Next base: position 6,182 of record VDFB02000825.1, on the reverse strand, counting down.
AAGTTGAAGGAGCTTGCAATAGATAAGAAGATGGAGAAATCAGTTCCAAGGTGTTAAAGAAAAATACAATATACTATGAGAGCTGATGAGAATGGAACCCCTAAGATGAGATATGCAAAGAAGTCAAATCAAAGAAGACCTCCTCATCCTATTCAGAGGAACGCTATGACCAGGTATCCCTCATATTTTAATGGTTACTATTATACCTGCAATCAGTTTGGTCATAGGGCTAGAGAATGTAGAGCTGCACCTAGAAGGAGCACTAAATATGTAAATAGAACTTCATTTTATCCTATAAGAAATATGTATGTGGTATGCTACAAGTGTGACAACTTTGGTCACATAGCTAAATATTGCAAATTAATAGATCTTGTGAGACCTGGAGTACAAAGTAAGAGGAATTCAAGCTACATGTATATAAACTCATCTACTCTTGTGATAGGAATGAATGTATTGTGCTATAAATGTGATAACTATGGTCATACATCTATGTACTACATATTAGATTGTGCAAGATCACAAACACATTATGACAGATCAAATGCATATAGTAAGCAGAAGAATATGTCTTCCAAAGTGAAAAAGTGTTTGCATGTTGTTGAGAAGTAGGCTGATGTATTGGAGAAGAAGCACAAGATGGTCTGGAGAGAGAAAGATTGGTAGGCAGTGCTCCATATGGCTACTTCTTCCCTACATCACTAATTTGTAGTGATGGAGGATGAGTCTAGGGGGAGCTAAATTGGTGCTTCATTCATCCCTGGAAATGAAGAAATAGATCAAGTTAGGTAAAATATGTTTTACAAATTTCTAACCACTTGATGGTTGCATATTCATGGTCACATTCTTGCTCCTTGAAATACTTTTCAAGGTGTAAGAACATTAGCAGATAGTGGATAGTCTATTGCAACAATTGATATCAACAATTGGTATTAGTTATTGAAGAAAAAGGTTGTGTATGTGCTATGTTGAGATAAATGATCCTTGACTGCAAGGAGAAGATATATGTTTTGGGGGAGCTATTTTGTAGACATTGTTTTTAAAATTGGTATCAAACCACTACAAATTTGTTCAGAACAGTCTAGTTAGTATAGATCCCAAAATGAAGAAAATGTGTGAGTAGGCCAACAAAAGAGCATGGATCAAGGTCTAAGGGGGAATTGCTATTAGTATCAAATTAGTGTTATACTTGATACAGTGTAGTCCAGGATATCGTTTGGTGCATAGCATAAAGTGAACACATTCACAATTGGTATCAAAATGATGATCAATATCAGGGCATGATATCATCAATTGGTGTCAAGTATATGAATTAAATTGGTACAGAGCATGAATCAAAATATCTATAATTAATGGCACTGCAACTGGCATTAGATATTTTGTAATTGGTATAAAGCAGTTGGAGAATATGGTTTTTCCATTGTAGTAAAAAGGTTGAATGCAACATTTGGAATAAGGGAAAAAATTATTTTGAATTAGTATTAGTCAAAGGGGGAGGAATGTCTCCTTGCCATTGCTAAGAAGAAGTGAAGGTTGCAGCAGTATGGTGACTTGAGATAAAGAAGAAGAGAAAGGATGAACAAGAGAGAAAGTTGCGAAGATTCTCATAAGAATGAGCAAATGATAAGGCTTGTCAAAGGAGGATAATACTTTCAGGAGTGATCCCTTTTCCATTGATGTCAAAGGGGGAGAAAATATGCAAATTCTCAAGTATCTAAGCAAGAGGGAGAAAGTAATGCAAATGCTCAATAAAGGAGCATTGGAGAAAGCAACAACATAAGTAGAAGTAAAGATGATACTGGCACAAATATTGAATTGATTAATTGGTATCATGGAGCATTTAAGTTTTTCCATCAATGACAAAGGGGGAGATCATTGGAATATGTTGTCATTGATGTCAAAAGGGGATTAGAGGAGAAGTGTATTGACTATGTGTTGATGTGCATATTGCTATCATTGATTTCAAAAGTGAAAATTAGGCAAAGGAGTTTATTGGCATGATGACAAAAGATGGATGAGCGAGCAGTGGATCTGATGGAGAATTGAGTGGAAGATTTGTGATGGGTTTTTCGAGAGCTTTCTAGAAAGGTATTGTGCAAGCCTAGATGATGTATATCATGCCCAAAAATTAATTATATTTACCTTCAAGAGTTTTAGGGTTTATCAGTTAAACCCTAGCTCGTTTGCAATCATGGAATCTAAACAAATCTTCTATTTTCACGTTGACTGTCTACAATAGGTTACATGCTGCTTAAGTAATAACTTATGTCTTTCTTCCCATAGTGGTGACCAACCCCATCATATAGGTTGGTAGTGTTCTTAAGGGTTATCAGCATGAGGAGTGCCCATTGGTGGGAGTCAGGTAGGAGTTCCTCTGATGGACAGATGGTCTTCATCGACATGACAAGAACTTTTCAGTGGAACTGGTAAGGGCATCCCAGTGATGGAGCGATGGTGTATGGGACCCACAAAGGTTGTCATGGATGATGACGGTGTAGACATGAGGATGACTGGTGGAGTGTGGACCCTAGGTGATGTATGGAAGCTTCATCGATGAGAGTGAATGTCATCAGTGGGACCTAAGATCTTGTCCCCCCGATGGATCGATGAGAATGTAGTGCTCCGAGTGGAACCCAATTATAATGATGTTGCTAACAGTGATGACGATTCTAGCATGTGGCATGGCATGATTGGTTGAATTGTAATCCACATCCTCATTGTGGATTACATTGCAATGAGGTGGACATACAATATCATCAAGTGTCTTCATCGATGTGACTAAGTCATATTGGTGGAAGTATCATGATCGTCTCCCTGATACAATGATGGCTATATCTTCAATGAGAATATATGTCATTACTAGGACTTTGAAGTTAGACTCTCTAATATGGTGATGGAAGGAAGTAATGATGTCAGTGATAGACTAATAACATAAGGATGACAAGCATATGGACAATGAATGAAATGATGACACATGGAAACTGCTAGTTTGATGATTTTGCATCCTTGTTGCAAAATCAACATTCAGTCAAGTGGATCATTTGATGATGGAAAGCCCATCGATGAGACATAGTGATATCAATAGAATGTGGAAGGTTGTCCCCTCGAAAAACCAATGATCCTTTCATTGGTGAGACTTTGGCATATCGCCAGGACTATGGAGCTAGTCCCAACGATAGGGCGACAAGAGTTGGATACCGACTGAAGGACCCAATAAACTGGACATGGAAGTGAGACTCGATGGTGAAGATGACATGTGTTGAAGGTACAAACAAAGATCAAATGAATTGATGGCATGTGGTAGAAAGTGACATGTGGTGACATGATGGCGTGGGGACCATACAATAGTAAGGTTTATTAGAATGATAGGGTGTATCAACAAGATAGAGACGTATGTATCTCTGATAGCTTGATGGTTTTCTCATCAGTGTAACATGGGTGTATCAACAGAACCTTGAAGCATGTTCTTGTGATTGAGTGATGAGGTGCTATGTGGGACTTGAGTATGATGATGGTTGAAAGATGGCAATGAATGACTGCTCAATATGTCATTTCACATCGATGTTGCGAATGACGTGTCAACAACATGGAAGACTGTTGGTATGTGGGTCCATATGATTCATATTGGTGGGAGTTGTGGACATTGGTGAGACTAAAATGGGCATCCCCCTGATAGAGTGATATGTTATATCAATGATGTAGTCTATTTGGCGATTGATCCAATGGTGATCATATGATAGTGGAGATTGACGATGGGGATTTGAAGACCATTTATCGAATGGTTGTGACTTAAAGTTGTGATAGTAAATGAGGATCACAAGATCTTGGCACGAAAGGAGAAGATCTATGGCCTAAATTCAAAAGCAATGATCTCAAATGGCTAAGTCCATGTGAATAGGGGTTTTGACTGGTAACCGACATAGAAGGAGTATTTTATTGGTCTAGTTGCACCTGTGACCAATTGAATGAATATTTTATCTCCAAAGCAATGATAAAGATTGAAGATTTGATCAAGATTGAATTTGATCATATGGACATCAGAGAGCATTAACTACATATCAAATTTTAGGGTTGGTAGAGAGCTATTTTGGGAAAAATCTCTTAGACAAAATTTAATGTTGTAAGGCTTGATGCACAAAGGTATGGTGATATTTGATAAACCTTATTAGATATCTTAATGATGGTGTGTGGCTCGATGAATTATCAGCTTGCTGGTGAAGAAAAAAAGTATGGAAACCCTAATTTGATGAGAGTTGATCTGGACAGTTGAGAGAATCTCGAGGCTGAGATTGCAAATTGGTGGAGTTAAACAAAAGGAAGACAATTTGAGAACTAAAGTATGAGGAGTATCTGATGTGTGAGAAAAGTTGGTAGATTACAGAGAGTTGAATAGAAGTATGTATTGTTGAGTGTGCTGTAGTGGCATAGTGGGAGAGTGTGTGGCATAGGAAGATAGAACAAAAAAATTTCTAAGAACAAAAGAGGAAGAGGGAGAGCAACAAAGCAGATTGAGAATGTATATTATGAAGTCCTAAGACTATAATACAAAACATCCTCTAGGATTTTGCATTCCTAGTGAAGAGAGTGTGCAGTTCAGTGAGATAGAACAATGATTTTTCTATGTGCAAAGTGAGTGTAGAGTAGGGGTGTGTTGCTAAGAATGCAGTTTCAACAACAGAGTGTATGTTGCAGTGAAAAAAACAATGTACTGAATGTAATGATGCATAATAGGTTGTGTAGAACAAAAGTGTATGCATATATGAATTTGTAATGTTGCACTAAATTGTGGCTCAGATTAGGGTGTTGTTCCATCCTTGGGGTTGTAGGTCCTAAAGCAAGGTGTTGTTGCATCCTTGAAGTGGTTGATTCTAAGTTGGGTAGTTGAAGCTTCCTTGGGTTGTAGCCCTAAAACATTGAAACAAAGATTTGGATTGTGATGCTAGATTTGAGCAGAAAACTCAAGCAACCTTAGTCACATTTTGTAGTAGAGACTTGGATTGTGACCTTGTATTTGAGCAGTAGACTCAAGCAATCTTTGTCACTGTGGTATTTCTCATCTTGGGTTTTCCACGTACATATGGTGTTGTGTGATGCTTTTGTGTGTGTGAATATTTATGCGTCTCTAAGTGATTAATTTGCACATTAAGGGCTTATGAATTATTTTGTATAAAAGTACTCAAAGCTAAAATAAAAATACTACATGAGGTAGTTGGAGTCAAGGAAGTAATTTGCATAAAGGTTTTTAAGGATAAGAGTTTTGGTATCCACTGATTCACCCCCTTCTCAATAGATCATTGTGTTCCAACATAAAGTTGGAAAGTTTTGTAACTTTCATTTTTTTCATCATATGACTAAACCAAATATTCCAACACATCCATATGGGTTGGTTTATACTAGGCAAGCTCCAAAGATGTTGAAATAGTTTGAGCCACATTCTATCGATGAAGTATCTCAAGAGACCAAAGTGCAAAAGGGGAAAAAACTTTGATGAGTGATTAATAAAAAATTGTGGCACTTGGAAACATTTTTTTTGAAGCTACAAGATCACATAGGTCCCATTTAGAATAACCTCTCTTGGTTTTTGATAGCTCCAAGTCATTTTCCCATGGTAAATAGGTTTCATTTGATGGAAAATGGGTTAGTTGCATGTAGTGTAAAGTTGGAAAGTGGTGTAACTTTTGTTCTATTCATCATACAATCAAACCAACTGTTCCAACACATTTGTATGGGTGGGTTTATGCTAGGAAAGGTCCTCTTTCACACCCAAACATGTCAAAACAGTCTAAGTTACTTTCTACTGGTGAAGTCTCTCAAGAGACCAAAGTGCAAAAGGGTAGAAAACTTCAATGAGCGATTACTCAAAAATAATGTCACTTGGAAAAATTATTTTTGATGTTGTTGGATTAGATAGGGACCCTCTACAATAACCTCTCTCAGTTTTTGATAGATTCAAGTCATTTTCCCATGGTGAAAAAATTTCAGTTGATGGAAAATGGGTTAGTTGCATGTAGTGTAAAGTTGGAAAGTGGTGTAACATTCATTCTATTCATCATACAACCAAAATAACTATTCCAACAGGTTTGTATGGGTGGTTTTATGCTATGAAAGGTCCTCTTTCACATCCAAACATGTTGAAAAAAATTGAGCCACATTCTATCAGTGAAGTCTCTTAAGAGACCAAAGTG
>VDFB02000824.1:0-19408 GCA_007258455.2 Sequoia sempervirens | reverse complement strand
ACTATTTTGGCATTTCCGCAAATTTTTAGGCCCATCCGGGATCGTTTGGTGCCTCAAACTGAGCTCGGAAGGTTTTTCAGGGCAAAAAGCAGAAATTGGAACTTGAATAACTTTCAAGTCGTGAATGATCTTGACTTGATTCTTTCACCAGACTGTGTATTTTTCCATCCTAAACCTTCCCATAAATTTCTGTCTTCCCACGACTTCAAATGCAAACCTGCTAAAAATAGCAGTTGAGCAGAAAAAGCAAAAAAGTAGTTCTAAAAGTTGGAAACTCTTTTATTCATCTAAAAGGCGTATCCGTAAATGTACAAAAACATCTACAAAAAGAAAACAACAGAACAAAATGGAAATCATCTTTTGGTGATGCAAGATTGCCCCCACACCAATCGGATGCTCCTCGCGATCATTGCTATTGTCTTCTCTGGTTCTTCTTTAATAGTTCCACCAATTTAAATTTTCCAGTCGAGCTAAAAGATTATTCGTATGATTTCAAGACCCAATCAGTGCTGAATCAGTAATAATTATATGCAGGTGGTTGTTGATTGCAGGCAGAATGCCTGGGCAAACAGATAATGAAATCAAGAACTATTGGAATACACATTTGAGCAAGAAATTCGGTAGAAAAGATCCCAAATGAACCAAACATGGCTATAAACGTCATGTTGGTGCAGCTACACATCTACAGCGCTCGTCTGATCAAAATGAACAAGTATGCATTGAGCCAGAAAGTGGAAGGACGGAAGTGGATAATGTTATAGCCACAAATGAACTCATGGGTTCAGCAGAGTCCGATGACTATTCTGTATGCATTGCCAAAGATCAGACTAGTTTTTTGTATGAAGAAATTGAGAATTCTCGGATGGTAACAGATTGGGACATACAATGGAATATTTCGTCCATCTCGGGAAATGCAAATTACAAACAGCTTAATGGATGTGAAGAAGCTCCAGTAAAGGATGTTTCAGTCGATATGGAGCATATCACAGATATAGCCAATGAGGCTAACAACATCTATCATGTTGATTCTCTTCCAAATTCATCTAATATGAAGGGAATATAGCATAAATGATAGCAATCGTTTTAAATAGGCTGATGGCACTTGGAGTGTCAAATTATTTGAAAATTGAAGGAACTGTGCCAACCAAACAAATTGCCTGTAATTTTTTCTATTCATGAAAGTATCTACAACTTTATGATAGATTTATATTTATATTTAAGTTAAATATTCATGTTATTCTTTTGTGTTCAAAATTTAGATTTTGGGTGTAATAGATTTTGACGATTCTTTCGATGTTTGTAAAAAGTGTTCAAAATCAGGTTATATTGTGTAATACCCCCATATTTCTGATACTACTTGTTGCTATTGGTTTCTCTTATGTGTTAGCATGATACTGATTTGTGTTGGTGATTCATTCACCGACTTGGTGTGTGCGGATGCGTAGTTTAGTTAATTGTTACATGTGACATTATTGGTATGATTTATGATACTCTGTGTGTTGATTGGATTATTGTTTATTCAAATAGTGTTTCATTAATGTTTATATGTCAATATGATGATTCTATGGTGATGTTATTTAATTCAGTATTATTTTATGCAATTGTTTAATAATTCTAGTTTTGATACAGTAGTTAAATATCATGTTATCTTATGATCAATTTGGTTAGAAATGTTAGCTCGTTATTGATGATATAATTGTTAGAATAGATTAGGTGAGAGGACAGTGTAGCATCACTCATTCACGAGTGCCCTGCTACACTGCGATTCCTTCTCACGATAGGATGTTTGATTATATATATACATGTGCTACTTGACGTTTATTTGGATGCAGGATTGCAGGAATAAGTCTCGATTCCACCTGCTTCGGCAGGACAGGGTGAGCAACAAATTAACCCAATGGGTAAAAGTTGAAAAAGGGAGTAGGCTTGGAAGTGTCTCCGTCCCAGGTCCGTCGTCTGTTGTGAGTTGTGTTATGATTGAAGTCTTGTCTTGTCTTGTATGTAGTTTTATTGTTGAGTATTTATTTTATTCTTGGGTAGTGTTTAATTAATTAATCGTATTGCATAAAATAATTAATTAATGTTGTCTTGATCTATTTGATTTATTTGAGAGTTAGAAAAATATTAAGTTGAAATAGATTGTAAATTAAAAGTGATTTAATTAATTAAAAGTGAAAATAATTATAATTAAATTAATATAGTTGAGAGTAATTAAATATTATTTTAATTAATATTTAATTAGAAGATTATGTGAAGATAATATCTAAATTTAAATAAATTATTTAATTGAAATTTTAGATATGTGTGAGCTTTTAAAAGCTGGAAAAGGACCAATAAAAAAAGAGGCTTTTTGGAAAAGAAAGCGGAAAAAGATTTATTATTTTTAATTGGTGATTTATTATTTTTTTTTGAGGGAATTATAGACACACAAGTTGTTCTCTGTTATTCTAGATCTGAAAAAAAAAAAGGAAAAGCTTTAGTTTTGAGGTTTTTCTAGGTAAAAATTATTGTGAGTTTGAAAAGAAAAGATTGTTCAGAAGAACGTTGGAGGTGGAAGATCGAGAGAAGAGTTGAAGGCAGAAAATCAAGAAGAGGATTCAGAAGGATTCTTCATCAAACGTAGGGTTTCAGGTTCCTTTGAAGTTCATTATTTCTTTTCTGATTTATTCTTCTGTAATAAATTTTGACTGCCATGTTAAAAAAAATAATAATAAATTTCTCCTTCTATTTTTAAAAGAGTTTCCTGTGATTGAGATTTGTCTGTTAAAAATATTTGTATTTCTCTGTAGTGAAAACCTTGGTTTAAATTCTTCAAGAAAATTTAATTATGAAATTATTGAAAAGAAAATCATATTGCTAATGTGATGAATATTGTTGCACGCCTGAATTTATTTTGGATCTTTTGGAAATCAATTTATTTATTAATTGTTCAAAATCTCTTGTTTATATATATATAATATATCTCTGTTTGTGTTAAATATATATATATATATATACCAAAATCAAATATACATATATTATTGATGCAGTTAAGATCATTCTAAAGAAAATATATATATTTAAATCTTTATATATTAGATTAGCAATTTGTTTATATAAATATTAAATAAAATATATTTAATTCTTTTCTTATTTAATTTCATACCCTTGCAATGCGTTAAATGCGGATAAAATTTAATATAAATTATAGGTGGCATAGTTGTAGTTGCAGTGCAGACTATAAATTTTAAATAAAATAATAATTTGAGTGAGATTTAAGAAATCCATTGGAATTAAATTTATGAGTGGAAAAATAAAATAAAATAAAGAAAAACTATTATTGAAAGGATTTTCGTTTTTAATTTTCCGTGCCTGTGTGTGCGTGGTCAGAAGTGTGGTTTTTTTTTTTAAATAAATATAAGTAATTATAAAATAAAATAAAAAAAATTATTAAATTTTGCATTGGGGATGTACCCCTGCGTGTGGCTAAGGCCACGGCAGTCAAGGACTGCCGTACCCAGCAGCCCAAGTGGCTGCTGGCACGGCAGCCCTTGGCTGCTGTGCGCAGCCATTGGGGAGGCCGCGGCCTCCCTGTTGGGAGGTACGCAGCCTCCTCAATGGAGGCGCACCTCCCAAGTAGAGCCCTTTTATTTTAAAAAAAATTCGTATGTTTAATTTCAATTTGTAAATTTAGTTTAATTTAATATACTTTGAATTTCGATTTCATTCGAAATTAAATTATAATGTATTTTATATGTTATTATTTAAAAATTGAATTTAGTTTTTAATTAATGTGTATTGTTTTATTAATTTTTAGTTTATTTAAATATATAAATATATATATATATATTATATAATATTTAATATATATTTAATATATATTATTCATTATATATGTATATATATATATATTTATTTATTTGTAGAGATTTAATTTAAATTTTGTTCAATTATATATATATTTCAAATGCAATTTAATTCGAACTTGTTTTGTATAATAATATGATTCCGTTAGTCTTATTAAATGATTATTTTTATATAGAGGGGGTTAGGTTATTCGTTTTAAAACTATAATTTACTTTAAAACGGAATAGGATATAAATGTTAATCTTATAGAATGTTCCTAAATATAGTTTTTATTTATTTAATTTATTTTGAATATGTATATATATATAAAAAGGAGATTTATGTATATATTGTGAATACGTTTTAATATTTTGCAATATTATAGTTAATTAGGAAATTGGAAATAAATTTATTGTGTTGTGTTGAAAAGAGTGTGCTCGTGTAATTGATTGAGTTATTAGGTGGAATTTATTGTTCATTGTAATTTATTTCCTTTTATGGGTTGGATTAAACGTAATTGTGATTCTTGAAATTATTCGTTAATTCTTCTGTGGCATTTTCTTCTTAGTGCTTTTGTGTCAACCCTAGGTTACCTTTCCTTTCGTAGGAGTTTTATGTTATTGTTAAGAACTTCCAGAGATGGAATGTTTTCCTGTCATGTTCTTTTATTCTCCGTGTCGGGTAATTAGGGTTAAGGGCATTGTAAGTCTTCCAGAGAAGTTCTCTCGAGTGGGTTATTATGTGTAGAGGTTCAGTTTGTGAATCACCTTGGAATGGTATAGAATTGTACTTGATGTGGTACTCGATTTCCACGAACGGGGATTTATGCCTCCTAGGAAGTAGGAGTGGGTAATGAGAATTGTACCTCCTTTGGAAGGAGTGTGTATTTGGATTAGTTTCCTCCAGTGGTTGGAGTGGGTTCCTTGTTTGGTTTTTCTCCTTGGATTGGAGAGTATAGGTTGTTTAGTTACCTATTGTGGTATCGTGTCTTGTGTGTTGTCGATAGGAGAGTGGCTCTTTGTGGGGGTCCGGCACACAAAGGGGCGCCAGGGTAACCTACCTAGAGTTTAATTAAGTGATAATCTAAATGAATTAATAGGGGGGCTTTCACACTAATAAAGATAAAAGAATGTCCCTAAATCAAGTGAACAAACAAAAGTCAGGGTGGGAGATTGAGAGGAGTCAGGTGAATGAGATGGGAGGCCATGCGTTCATGCTAAGTGACTTTGTGACTGTAGTTGTGAAGTAATATTGTGATTTCAGTGGTTATGTGCCTTGTTTTCTCTTTGGTTATTGTTGGATGGGGTCTTTGTTATTATGCCTTGAGTTCATTGTTGTTGTGCCTCTTGGAATGGTTGTCGTGAGTTTTCTAAGTGGTTTTGGATGTTAAGTTGTCTTTGGAGTTATTCTTTGTGATTGTTAGGCGTACTTGGTCGGGGACCCTTCCTTGTCTACTCTCAGCACGGGGGTGGTAGGGTGGAACGTGCTTCGCACCCCGTTGGGTTTCCCTCTCCTTTTGCAGATGTATCTTTTACTTGCAGGTTTTGGAAGATGTGGATGATCCAGTAATTCTTATGTACCAAATAGTTGTATATACTTCAGTTGTAATGTATTTAATGTATTCATTGTTGTATTGTCTCCCACGTGTGTTGGGATGACCTTGATGTGATTGTATATGTAATTTTGAGATTGTATTATTTTATCATTGGGATGTAATAATTATTCAAGCCATGTATTTATTCAGGATCATTTGTTATAGTTGGTTATGTTGAAACTGTATCTATCGAAAATATGTAATACTTTATATCTTTATAATTCCATGAATTGTCATATGTGCATATGTTATTAATATGGAGATAGTTGATGGATATTTTAAATAATGGAATGGGAATGAATAGTTTTACGTAATAGATTAATTATTATTTATTGTTATCATTGTTATGGGTTAGTGTAGTCATGTCACTTCGTGTACCCCATTGGAACTAGTTGTGCCTCATGATTCATTGTTATGTTATAATGCTTAAGTATGTTATTATATTCTTTTAAAAAAATTAATTTAAGATTGTGGATTCCTTTAGGGTTACCATGCAGTGAATGACATGATATTAGGCACAGGATAATAAGATAAAAAGTAAAATTTGAAAAACAAAGATAAAATTAAATAATTACGAAAAAATAAATAAATGAGCTTTATCTACTTTAGAAAAACATAGGAATGATGATGTTGTAGGAGAATGTGGTTAGCCTATAAGTGGAAAATAGAATCTTGGGGTTTATTTATGGGATTAGGATTTTCTCTATAGAAAATATTAATAATTCTTTGCATTACGGGATCTTATGTGAGGCTTCTTTAGAAACAGAAGGTCTTCTAGAAATTTAGAAGAGATTTTTAAGAAGAGGGAAGTTGTTAGATGGTGACTAGAGAGTCTTCTTTTTGATGTAAAGGTTATCAACCATATGTAGGTGATTCTTCCTCTTTTCAACTTGTTATCATTAAACAAGAAGAAAATAAAATGGAGGATTCAAGTTGAAAAGATGATGATAGTAGAGGATTTTCTAGAACTTATATGATATCTTCTTATTTAGAATTCATAATTAAAAAGGGAAAATGGTTGGGATGGGAATTTTCTTCAATGGTTCAACAATTTAGGTTGTTAGCTGAGTTTAGTGTTCTATAGAGGTCTTTGATTTTAAATTTTCTACCTATTATTATTTTTTCTAATCTCCTTTGTTTCATTATATATGGTTTGTTCTATACAATTTAATTTTTTATTTTAGTCCTAGTTGTGTGATTTATCTTTGAGGAGTTGGTCTTAAGTCTATGGCTATTGGGTTAAGACCTTAATGTAGACATTATTGTTGTTTTTTTAATCTTGTACAAGGATTTGTGTGTGCTCATAAACATGATCTGACCATATATATATATAATACATGAAGAAGGAGAATGATAATAATGATAAAAGATGGATTGTAATCATATTAATGCATTATAAAATACTTAATTTTAAATACTATAATATTTTTATCGAAAAAATATTTTTGTAATTAATTAAAATATGGTATAAAGTCATAGATTAAATATATAAATTGTATTTTTACTATATATTATGTTTTAACATAAAATAGAATTTTAACTATCTTTTCTCAAAATAAAAAATTAAAATTAAGCATAAAATAATAAAGCAGTGATAAAAATAATAGACATTAAATATTTGAGAGAAAAATATATGATTTTATTTATTTAACTCTGGTGAATAAATGAAATAGATTTTAACTAGTAAATAAAATTGAATCATTGATTTTTGGCTCCTATGGACAACTCTTTCTCTTCTAGGGTTTTTGACCTAAAAGGAGAGAGATAGGAGCAAAAATGCTAATGGTTCATTCAAATTATGTTATGTGCAATGTTGTCTAATGTAAATGAAGTTAACTAAATGCAATTGACTGATCTAAATGAATGAATATGAATGTAAATGTGAAATTTAAGCTATGTTTGAAAACACCCTTGGATATGCAAACAATGAAGTAAATGAAGAAAATATGCAGAACAAAATAAGATGAGTTAAATTAGAGTGCACCTAGGTGAAATATGATGAATCTGGAATGTTGTGGATGTTGGTTGAAATCACTGATTTTTTTCAGTGGGACTCATTCGCCCAAGGTGGCGAATCAGTCCTCCTAGTGAAAAAATATCAGAAACAAGTTTTTGTCTGTCAAGATCCAGAATCTGACAAAATTCAGATTTTTAGTCCTAAGGTGGGACTTATTTTCCACAAGTGGAGAATCAATCCTCTCCCAAATTTCTAAACAATTAGGGGACAACTTTGCAACACCAAATCTAGAAATCACTGCTTTTCGGGTTACCAAAGTCAATTATGTAGGAAACGAACAAGAAACCTTCTCCAATCTTGAAATAGACTTGAGTTGACTTGAAGCACCTATTTGACTTGTAAACCAATCTTCAACACCAAAAAGCTTGTTAAATCTACACACAAAAGGTTGCAAACAAACATGCAATAGGGGAAAATGGTTTAAGGTTAGTGAATAGGGGTTTGCCTTGGTCAAACCCCACTTTTGGTAATCAAACCCTTAATGAAGTAATGAAATGCTAAGGAATGATAAACTAACAATATGCAAATTCTATCAACTTACCAAACCCTTGATGATGCAAGTTTGAAGTAATGTCAATGGCTACTTCAAAGTGCTTGAATAATGCTTGAAAAGATGTCGTAAAATGATTGAATCCTTGAATGAATAGGTGGATAAGTGAACTTAATGAATGGGGGTTTAAATGAGGTGAAAATAACATATTTATACACACTTGTTCCTTAGTTACCCGTTCATACCTCATCACAGGATGACATCAAGTGTTTTTGAATAAAATCTTGAAAGGAAATTTAAAATATTTTGAATTTGGGGCCAAGGGGGACTCATTTGCCACCCATGGTGAATGGGTCCCACCTAGGACCTGAAAAATGTGTGTCAGGTAATATGTTGTATTTAATATTGTTTGTCGGGATAATACTCAAAAATACACTTAATTAAGCATATGAGAGTGTAAAGGGGACAAATAAAGCATGAGAAAGGGATAAATAGTTAAAATGTTCCTAGAAAAGCAAGAAATCTTGTTACAAGACTTTACAACACTTGAAAATATGACATTTTTATGAATAAAAAGGTGATTTTTAGGTGAAGTGTAATTAATAGAGTCTGGAAGAATGTAGAAATATTTTACAACACTTAATAACACCTTCACAAGACATCGTTCTTTGAATTTTAGTACCTAAATAAGCATGTTCAAGCCATGTTGCAACATAAAGTCAAAGCAAAATAGACAAACACCATGAAACATGACCTAAAAGTCCATGAAAAAGACAAGGGGCTTATTTTCTACGACACATTTAGCCCCCACTTTAGTGAGAGGATGAACTTGCTTCAAACTCACACTAAAGTAGCCATGAACATTGAGAGGAGGGTTCAAATGCACTTATGCTAGCAAGATGGAATACAACAATCAAGAGAGATGATCAAGCCCCTAGGATGGAGATCCAATGGAAAACTAAGCATAAGAACAAAGGAACACATAAGTGTTGAGATGAATTGGATGAAGCTTTGATTGTCAATCCAACTAGTTGTGGATTAGATCTATGTTGATTGTTTGGAAAGGAGAATATGTACTCACTCTGGGGTGAAAAAACACATAATGATCCACCGGGTAAGAAAGCCCAATTGTACTCACTCTAGGCCCACATAACTAGTTGTCTGCAGGGTGAGAAATTCCAAAAAGGTAAGATACATACGCTAGTTGGTATACACTCACAAACACAAAGGATGGCTATGGAGAAAATTCATGCCGCTAGGTGGGCTTCCCACTCAACCATATTAAAGTTATACCCATTGATAACTTTAATAAGGCACCACAAGGAAAATTTCACAAACGAAAAGAAAGGTACCACAATCATGCAAGTTGCATTATGCAAGGTGGAAAAAATGTAAACTACAAAAATGTAAAAGATGTTCAAAGGAGTCTTGTTCAATTCATGAAAGGTTAGTCACTTAGGGAACATTGTATCTAATGTCTCCAAGAGAGGACCAATCAAAGAATAGTATATTCATAACATAGGGGATGTAGTGCATCACATCAAGCCACCAAGAGGAATGTAATATGATGAGATAGATCACACTTATGATGAACATCACACCCAATTTCATCCATAAAGTGATGAACACATCACATAAATAATAAGGCTACACTAAGAATGAAGAATGCAAATGAATTAATGGTAATGTATGCCCCCCACTTTAAAGGAATTGCTACACATCATTTTGTGAGAAATTAATTTAAAGTAGAGAAGAAAAGAAAATGCAAAAAGAAAAAAAGACATAAGACCCAACTTAGAAAGCCTTATGCCAAGTCATGCATTTAAAAGTTAGGTTGCGTCATGTCAAGGAAAAATGAAAAACAAAGAAAGGGAGTTGCCCCGCAGAAAACAAAGAATACCAAAAACATAAGGTATCTATGGATTTGGGGTCAGTATGTTCATTGCTGCAATGTGTTTATGAAAGAGATCAGAATTGTCATCATTCCCCAAAGCACATAGAACTAGAAGAATGACACAAAAAGAGTGAAAATAAAAGAAAAATAAAGTATGTTTTGGGTCAACATGGAAGAGAAATTGTGGTCTCGATGATTTGTGTCATCCCCAAAAGGAAAAAACAAGTGAAAATAAAGAAAATGATGAGACGAAATAAAATGAAAAAGATTTTGGGTCAACATGAAGGAGACATCTCAATCTCAATGCCTCGTGTCAACCCCAAAAGGAGAACACAAGAAAAAGACAAAGTAAAAATAAAAAGGACCGATTCGATCAACATGGAAGAGACATACATCGTCTCTACACTTTGCATCATCCTAAAAAGGAGAACACAAAACAAAAAGCAAAAAAGACAATGCACAACGAATAGAAGAATAGAGGTACAAATAGAAGAAGTGTACAAAGAGAGAGAAAACAACAAATGTACGATATAGGGGAACACGATATGTGTACATGAAAGGACAAGTAATACAAATGTAAGTCAACCATTAACTAAGTTATTGGCTTCTCAATCTTAAATAGATAAGTAGAAAAGGAATAACATAGTTAAGAGACAAGGCAAGTGCATTACAAGGACAAGGTTAACGTCTTGCCCTCCATAGAGTGTAAAGGAAAGAATGAGTTGAGGTGGTTGATGGGAAAGGATCCTGCAATAGTGAGAATAGGGAATTCTACAACTATGGTATGATGATGGGATTTGGTTGCTTTAAGGTATGATGGGGGAACAATCAGTATCAATGAAGTGATACTTATCAAGTATTTCCTTCAATGTCTGACATTCTTTAGTATGATGTCCAAGCATGCGATGATATTTGCAAAATGGTATGTTAGAATCTTTAGGATGAATAACCAACCTATTCATAGGTGGTAAAAGTATAAAAACTTTGTTTAAGAGCAGTTGAAGTCTCCTTTCACATTCAGGTGGAGGATGTGTGGGAAACTTGATTTTCTTGAGTTTGTAAGATCATTTTTGCTTGCTAGATTCTCCTTGTTCTTGAATAGAAGGAGGAAGAGGACCTATAGGGATCCTAAAATCCTTGTCATTACAAGGAGATCATGGTTGTTCACTTGGAAAGAGAATGTTTAAGTTAGGAGGAGTATCCAAGATCACTATTCCAACATCTTGAAGTCTCCTAGGTTGAAGAGGATGTCTATCATGATGAGAAGAATCTTGATATCCTAGTCTTATTGTGTGTTCTTCAGTTGACTGTTGTTCAAGAATTTGATGAATGTCATGTTCATGCTTTGTGTCACAACCTTGCTTACTTAAGATAGTGAATCCTTTACCATATGTTTCTTCAAGGTTGATAGGAGTGTTTGTGACTTTGTGATCGTAAAAGTGTTGTGAATGTGATTGGTGAGAGGAACTAGGTCCACTTGAGGGAGGAACCTTAGGTCCTATATTGACTTTAGGATGTAAGTATGCAAAGTGATCAGGAGGTGCAATAGTGGGAAAGTCGTGTGACCTCATAGAGGGATAAAAGGTTGCATTTGCTTCTAGGTTATCATGGAAATTATTATAGAACTTGTTCATTCTAGCATCATCTTCTCCAATTATTTCTACTTCATGTGGAGGACAATCATGAGGATTTGAATGAGCATGAGGTTGTTCAAGGTCATCAGGGTCATAGCCAAAGGCACAATTAGACATGTCTACCAATGATTTTAATGAATTCCAAAACTTATTGAAAGAAAATTCCATGATGGAAATAAACTAAGATGCAATAAATGAGGAAAAATAGAAATTCTAGAAAGTAAAATAGAATTCAGGAACAAGAAATAGTAATGCATAAAAAAGGTAAAAAGGTTTAAAAAATGTTTTGTAAAAAGTGCAGAGGGACTGGTTCACCCTGGGTGGTGAATGAATCCCAGTATGATGTTTTTGTGTGTTTTACATAAATTTTAATGTGATTTTAATACTCCACATAATGTAATCAAGGATGCAGAATGCAAATTTTTAGTTTTTTCAATGAGATGCAATGCAAAAATGAAATCTAAATGAAGCTTTCACTAATGCAAGATAAAAAGTCCTAGAATGCAAAAACAAAACAATGTACTAATTGAATGTTAATTCAAATGTAAACTAGAATGTAAATGAAATCAGAAATGAAAAGTGCTCAAACATCAAGTTCACCAAAATGAACCATTGATTTTTGGCTGCTATGGGCTAATCTTGCTCTTCTAGGGTGTTTCACCTAAAAGGAGAGAGATAGGAGAAAAAATGCCAGCGGTTCATTCAAATTATGTTATGTTAAATGTTTTTTGATGTAAATGAAGTTAACTAAATGCAATTGACTGATCTAAATGAATGAATATGAATGCAAATGTGTAATTTAAGCTATGTTTGAAAACATGCTGTGATATGCAAGCAATGAAGTAAATAAAGAAAATATGTAGAACAAAATAAGATGAGTTAAATCAAAGTACACTTGGGTGAAATATGATGAATCTAGAATTTTTTGGATGTTGGCTGAAATCACTAATTTTTCACAGTGGGACTCATTCGCCCAGGGTGGCAAATCAGTCCTCCTCCTGGTGAAAAATTCTTGGAAACAAGTTTCTATCTATCGAGATCTAGAATCTGAAAAAAATCATATTTTTAGTCCTAAGGTGGGACTCATTTACAACAGGTGGTGAATCAGTCCTCTCCCAATTTTTTGAAAAATCAAGAGACAACTTTGCAACACCATATCTGGAAATCACTCTTTTTCAGGTTGCCAAAGTTAATTCTGCAGGAAACGAACAAGAAACCTTCTCCAAGCTTGAAGTAGACTTGAGATGACTTGAATCACCTAGTTGAATTATAAACCAATCTTCAATAGCAAAAAGATTGTTAAATTTGTACACAAAAGGCTACAAACAAACATGCAATAGGGGAAAAATGGTTTAAGGTTAGTGAATAGGGGTTTGCCTTGGTCAAACCCCACTTTTGGTAATCAAACCCTTAATAAAATAAGGAAATGGAAAGGAATGATAAACTAACAACATGTGAATGCTATCAACTTACCAAACCCTTGATGATGCAAGTTTGAAGTAATGTTAATGGTTGCTTCAAAGGGCTTGAATAATGCTTGAAAAGATGTTGTAAAATGATTGAATACTTGAATGAATAGGTGGATGAGTGAACTTGATGAATGGGGGTTGAAATGAGGTGAAAATAACTTATTTATACACAATTGTTCCTTAGTTACCCATTCATACCTCATCACAGGCCGACATCAAGTGTTTTTGAATAAAATCCTGAAAGGAAATTTAAAATATTTTGAATTTGGGGTCAAGGGGGACTCATTCGCCACCCATGGTGAATGGATCCCACCTAGGACTTGAAAATGTGTGTTGGATATTATGTTGTATTTAATGTTGTTTGTTGGGATAATACTCAAAAATACACTTAATTAAGCATATGAGAGCATAAAGGGGCCAAATAAAGCATGTGAAAGGGATAAATAGTGAAAATGTTCCTAGAAAAGTGTGAAAGCTTGTTACAAGACTTTACAACACTTCAAAATAGGGCTTGTTTATGAATAAAAAAGGTGATTTTTTAGTGAATTGTAATTAATAGAGTCTAGAAGAATGAAGAAGTGTTTTACAACACTTCACAACACCTTCACAAGATGTCATTCTTTGAATTTTGTATGTAAATAAGCATGTTCAAGCTATGTTGCAACATAAAGTCAAAGAAAAATAGACAAACACCATGAAACAAGACCTAAAATGCCATGAAAATGACAAGGGGCCCTTTTTCTACGACACAAAAATAACAAGTAAAATTATTGTAAGGGGTATGCTTAATATATATAGTAAATCCATTATTTTAAATTAACTTTTAAAAAATTATTTAACTAGAGAAAAGACATAGTTGTGCTATTGTTTGGGTTACAACCAAAAAGAACTGAATATACTAAGAGAAAAAAATATATATGTTTATATTGAAAGAAATTTTTTGCATGTTTTATTTCATTCACTATATGTATAAGTTTATCATTTTTTTTTAATTTTATAATATGGATAATTCAATATGAAAATTTGGATTGAATTTTTTAAAATTCAAGCATGGCATGCAGTTTAGGATCATTGAAAATAAAAATCTTATGAGCACATCATTTACTATATAAGAAACTATTGTTTTTTATTAGAGGAGAAACAGGTTTTGAATGGACCTGAAACCATCAAGTTTTGAAGGGACCTGAAACCCAAACATGTGTGGACAAGCTTCCTAAAGAGAATACAATAAAGCCCAGCAGTGAAACAAAGATAAACCAACAGCTGAAATCAGGTTTTGAAGATATTGTTATGGTTAATAGAAATAAATCATAATTATTAACATGAATTTATTTTGATAATTATGATTTAATGCAACAATAAATAATCACTATTATTTTATGTATGAAGAAAAATATACATATAGGAAGTCACAATAATTTCATTTAAAGTAGGGTGATGGGCCTAACTCGATTGGCTAAAGAATCTTGTTGCAAGCAAGAGGTCACGAGGTCTAGTCTCCCCACAGTCCTCGTGGTATTGGAGGTAATTTCATGCTAGCATCATCAGTCACATGGAAATTTTCACTAGGCACACTACAATTTATAGGGGGCGGATACCCAACTGATTCCTACAGTCTAAAAAAAAATGTTTGTGTTTTCTTCAAGCATTAGCTTAGAGATAAATATTGTAACTATTACTCTTAATTTTTTTCTATTTTTAATATAATGTATATTTTAAACCTTTGATTAGTATTAAATGGAGAGTTAAAGCACTTTCTATTCATAATTAGTTGAGAGATTTAATTTTGGATCTAATAGTAAATGCCAAATAGTAATTTTATTCATATTTTTAATATAGATATAACAGGTCTAAGTTCTAATGTTTGTTCTTGTCATTAGTGTATGGTTAGAACCATGTCATATTGATTGAAAAATTTGAATAAAATTTCTATTATTATACCTTATTAGATGTAATAAAAATTCTTGTATCTAAGCATTTTTCAAGATTGGATAAAACTATTTGGCTTGTCTAGTAGAAAAGTAAAGACTTTCATTTTAAAATATCCTTCAATATTTTATTTATTAGTATATTATAATTATTTTGATCTATAAATCATTCGAACTATCCTACTATCATCATTTTTATAAATCTCTCCAATTCTTCCATTCCATGTTGTCTGTAACTAGACCTGTCCATTAAAGGAAGATGATTCATTTTTTGACTCATCTTCTCGTTATATAACTACATTATAATTGTATGTATTTATTATGTCTACAACAATTCCAAATAAAAAATCTATTGGAGATATCCATCTCTTTTTTAAGAGTTTCATTATTCAGTCATTTTTAGTTACAAGTTTTTATGCTAATGATCATATCATAGTCTATGTTTTAATGTAGCCAATAGAAATGATATTTTGACATAAAAATGAATACCTAGAATGGATAACATATGTCCCTATAATAAATATATAAAGGTATCATACATGTCATGGGAGGAATCTTGTAATTATAATTATGTCCCAAAGAAACCTATTTATATATACATTCTATTTATATTGACCACCTTGATGATCTACGATTTGTATGATTACTTTTATTCTAAAAAGAAGCATATCTTCAACTTGTGTAAGAAACCATAACATGTGAGGGTTTTTTATCATCTACATTATTTCATTTAGCTAGTCAATGACCATCTCATTCACATTGGAATCTTAGAGAAATGGACCATTCAATGGATAGAAAAAAATTGATTCTAAATTTATGATCTATATAGAATTTTTATCTATGTTATGATGAAATGATTCTCACTAAAGTCATCAAGTCCTACTTCCAGCTAATTTTATTCTCTTCATCTAAGTTCATTCTCTTCAGGTTGAAATATTCTCAATAATATTCAAATTAAATGCTTCAGCACCCTCAACATCTCATTTAGAATGGATCAGATTACGTTCTCAAAATCCTTCAATCTAAAATTTCTCCTCCTGAAAAAAATTATGTTTCACTATATCTTCTTTGCTAAATCTACCAGCCAGAATCTGATTCTTGGTTTCCCATTGGGTTTTAGCGCTCTAGTATTCAGTTGGATTTCAATATAACAATCATGAAAATGGTTTTGTCCTTAATCGATATGTTGTTATTTTGCTCATGGATGCGTTGAGTTCTGGAGAAAAATACAGTTCGCTCAAACTCGCGGTGCCACATGGTGTCTGTGAAGTCGTCAATGAAGGATTCTTAGCATGGGACTCTCATTAAGCTCAAGAGGCTTTTGGATGAATCACAATCCATATTGATCGCCGCTATGAAATGTTTGTGGTTTGGAAAGAATAAGTATAACAGAGGAGTTCTTAAAAGTGCAATCTTGAATTGACTGGGTGTAAGTAACCAGGTATATAGATGACTAATAGTTTCTAAATACGACCGATGATCCATGGTTTTGTTTTCTTATTACCATGTAATATTTAATAATTTTAGTTACAATAGCTATTAACTATTCATTTTATTTAATACTATTAGAAATATAGGAAATTAATTGTCAAAAAATACAAGTTTTAAATTTCTTTAAAAATGGAAACTGAAAAATTAAATCAAATATAAAATTTAAAATAATTGTTTTTTTCTAGCAACAATAACTTCTTGCCAAAAATTAAGCTATTGGATAATGTTATCTCTATTTTAGTTTAATATTTATTAGCAATAGATGCACATGCATATTATCTATTTTTGTCTAGGTTATACAATCAATTAATTATTTAAGTTTGAAATACATGGAATATTTTTGTAAGAGTCATCACCCATGCATTTAATTACCAATATTGGATTAAAAAGGTACACATTTTTTTGAAAAAAGAAAGACATTTAATATTGAATACTTTTTATAATTAGTATTTGTCCATGGTTTTGGAAATTAAGGTTTTAGCATGCATGTTTGTTTTGGTGAGACAAGTATAAAAGGTTGAAAAGTAGTGAATTACAAGGAAATTGAGAATAAAAATTTCAATTTTTAATGAATGACTTCATAGTGCAATTGAAGAGTCAAAATAGATGAATAACAGATGTGCGTTGTTTTAGGGAGAGACCACAAAAGTCTCAAGTGCATTCCTACCACTTGGTACAACATAAGAAACATGTTACAAACCATGTCTTCTACACATGTATCTATGTAAGAAAAGATATATGGCATGAAAATCCAAAACAAAAAACCCATGCTTGTTATCCATCCTACCATATTAGCATCATGGAGCCTTGGGGGCCCTAGCGAAACCCCCAAGCAAAAGCAACATGAAACGTCCACTGGAAATTTTTTGGAGTTCCATTATACATTGCAAAATATCAAAGTTGGGAAAAATGCAAATTTTCCATATATGATCTGGCATGTTTTGGTGTTTTTTTTTGTATGGTGACTTTGTCAAAAGCAAGCATTGTGATTTTGGGATTTTCATGTATGCTTTAGCCCAGCACCTACAAATAGAAGAGAGAGGTATGTTAGTGGATGGGAAAACAAGATCAGGAAGGAAGCATGAAAAATTAGTAAGTATATAGCTAAAATCAATAAACAAAATAAAAAAGTAGAAATAATCAATAATATTTACAAGTGGCTCACCAAATATATTTATTGATAATGGAGAAGTTTTTCACTTACATGTACTGTTGGAAATGTTTAACAACCATGAGGAGCATTGGATTGAGTTGTTGGACCATCAAACAATTTGAAATAGACAATTTAGAGTACAGTAATTTTGTTGGATGTCTATTGTATCTGTGCAACATTATAAAAGAAATCATATAGATATAAAAAACATATATATCAGTATAAATTTTATCTTGCAAGTTCTTATATTCTCATTGCATGACTACTGTTACAATTTCCCTATTTCTCTATAATACTAAGTTCCAGATAATGCACCTCCTCTTATACAATTAATCTATTTGTTAGCAAACTACAAATAACGTGGGCACCAAAGTAAAATCAAAACCATGGCAACTCAATGAATGTGAAAATGTATATATGAAAACACAAGAATAAATTACGTAGCCATTGACAATCTGCAACATCCTCTTTGTAAGGATTTTCACTTAAATCAATTTGAAGGATACCGAGGGACTAATTGTACAAAATGTGTATAACACAAAAGATGTATACAATATTCAATGTTCCAATGTGGGAAAGTATACTCCAAAATATGCAAGAAAATATTTTTATTCAATTGCATTCTTAGAATAGCCATTCTGGCATTATGAATATGTGCTCCAAAATATGCAAGAAAATATATTGATTCAGTTGCATTGTACGAATAGGCATTTTGGCATTATGAATATCTTACACATACTGCACAATTAAATGCTTTGTTCTTAACAAATTTAGCATATCGGCTAAAGATATAAAGTTGAACATATCAGAGAACTATTACAGTAACACTTAAAAGCCACCAAACACATTTTGTAGAGATTGTTCCATGATATAATTGTTGCCATATCATTAAGAAAATAAGTATCGTTATATATATATATATATATATATATATAAACACATTCAATTTTATATTTACTTCATCTACGCACATTCACTTTGTCTGCCTCCACCACCACTAACCCATGTAATTACCAAGCTCCACATCGGCACAAAAAAACCTGGTCAAGTCACTGTCATTGCTTGTCTTGTGTTAATATGTTTCATGATATTCTTTCTCCCTTGTCTATTTGAGTATCAATAAGTGTCATATTAATTTCCACTCATCTATTTGAAGTTTCCTATAATAGATCTTATTCTATTGTTCTTGTAACAAGGATTTTTTTAAGTTTTAAAAAATTTGGAATCTTTGCCGTGGTTTTATTTACCATGGCCAGAACATGTTATATGTCTTGTATCAATATGTTTGATTACATTCTTTTGTACTTGGCTCTCTTGAAAATACAACTAGAGAACACGAACAATAACCAAAGAAAAAAGACATGAATACTAAATAGTTTACTATGAAACCAACAACACAATGGCTCTTTCAACAATGCAACTTAATCAATATACTTTCTGGCATGTTTCACAACACATCAGTGTTAAAACCCTCTGGCCTGATATCAAAAGCAATAATAAGCAGAGAATGAAAGACATGAACAATTAATTAATCATTTATCCAAAAGTAGAATGAAGCTTTGTGGATGGCTCTCTAGTTTAAAAAGATGAAAAAGGAGTATCATGGAATATATCAATATAAGATTCAAGCTATGTTCTTTGGTAACAAATATTGATGACAAGTAGAGAAATTGTATAAGAGGTCTTAGAGTGATTCATTTATTGTTCATGTCTTTCACTTTGTGCTTATTATTCCTTGTTATATATATATGCAGAGGGTAAACATGAAAGCATAAACATTTTGGAGATAAGAGTAGTTTTCTAGCTATGAAGTGTTATTTGAATAGCTCTTTTACAATTTCTCTATTTACTTGGGTTGACTAAGAAAGAGCATAATAGAATAACTCAAATTTTGAATTGATATCTCAACTCTT